>JARFJB010002396.1:6850000-7012500 GCA_036346205.1 Vesta saturnalis
ATACTTTTGAAAACCTCGGTATACAATTAGTATCTGGCAACCCAATAACCTTTTTGTAAACGGGCGCGTCAATTCAGTTGTAATTAATGATTATTTTTTTTTGCTAATAAAAAAATGCTGAGGTTTCTGCGAAACGAACGGATTGGTACAAAAAATGTTCTATTTCATATAAAAAACCATAATTACCTAAATAACGGTTCAATTATTAAATAGGCTAATCCTATGAGCCTAGGTTTTGAAAATACGGAAATTAGGTGTTGAGTACAATTTTCGGTCAATATGCTTGCAAGCTGGTGGATTTGAATAGATAATTGCTGTATTCTCTTTTACCAAAACTATCATCGATTATTAAAATAATTATCATCTTCCGGAGTGTATAAGTTATCTTGTTCATGTCATATAATTGGAACCACAAAACGTAGCTTTGATACAAGAGAAATCTGCGGTAGCTGAGCATGTGTTAAATAATTTATATCATGACATTCAATTTCATAATATGGAAGTATTGTCCAGGCAGGCTCATCATTATGTTTGTTTACAACGAGAAGCTATTGAGATATACAAACACTCTAATAATTTCAATAGGCAAAATAAAAATGCTGTTTTTGGCACCTTATAAAAGGTACAATGGCACGATTAATTTTAATTTTAGCGTTTGGTATATCTAGTTTAACAATATTTACTTTATTAATGATCTAGTTATTATTTACTAAAATTGCATTCCATAGTTGGCCTTATTCCGTTTATAAAACTGTTATACTAATAGCAGGCTTATGCTTACGTTTCATGTTAATTTACGTTTCACTATGACGTTGTTTAGAAGATATCAATTTGCACAGGCGTATTTCTACGGTTAAATTTTATTTACATGAAACACTACTTTTAATGTAAACAGATCAGTTTATACGGACGGCGTACGCATTTATTAATTTAAAACATGCCAATTCGTCAGAAACTACTTACGGGACATTTGGTATTATCTATTTGTGTAAATTGAATTTAATGGAGAATATTTTTCAAATTTTTCGTATAAGATGTGGATTGCAAAACAGTAAATTATTTTGTGCTTAGATGCATGTTAACCGATAATAACCGGTGGAGACCCAAAGTCATCACCAATGGCCTAAAATTAATTTCCATTCAGTGCGACGATATTAGGTTTATTGACTCCCTTAATTTCATCCCGTCACCACTCTCGGCATTTCCGAATACTTTCGAATTCTCCGAGTACAAGGGCTACTTTCCCTTTCTTTTGAACACATCCGCAAATCAGAAACATGAGGGTCCATTGCCACCTCTTGAATATTATTGTGCAGATCAGATGTCTGAGAAAGAGGCAAAAACTATTAGGTTGGCACGCGGCCCAGAGTAATTATGTTTTCAAGATGAGTGAAGAGATTGAGAAATCCGAGAATTCATGTAGGTTTAGACTGTAAGAACATTTCATTGGACACGTTGGAGGGTTTAGTTAAATGTCGAGTACTACTGCCCTCTAATCTCTACCACCCTGTTTTACCCCTAAAAATGCATGGCAAGTTTATGTTTTTGCTATGTAGAACTTGTGGTTCTGAGATAAATCAAGGGGAGTGTGGGCATAGGGAAACCAAACGCAGTTTCGTTGGGACGTTTGCAGCTGACGAGCTGCGTAAGGCTATCAATAAAAACTATAAAGTTTTGGACGTTTTCGAGATTTGGGAGTATGAGATAATAAAGCGACGAAACAGGGTGGGGTATTTAGCGGTACATCCATAATTTCCTAAAACTCAAGCAGGAATGCTCAGGGTGGCCTAGCCACGACAGAAGTCGAGAAGGCTCAGTACATAACAGAATATTATGAGAAGGAGGGAATTCGACTAGACGCTAATAATATTAAGAAAAACCCCGGTTTAAGGTACTTGGCCAAACTGATGCTGAATTCTTTTTGGGGTAAGTTTGGTCAACGCGAAAATTTAACTCAGTGCAGTATTGTATCTGAGCCAAAGGATTTCTTCAAACAGCTTATGGATCCTCTGGTTCAGGTACAATCCATTATCTCTATTAATGATAATGTAGTAACGGTAAATTGGGATAGACTGGAAGGTGAAGGTGAATCACAAAAAACTATTAAGGCGTCCATAGCCGCTTACACGACAGCTCATGCGCGTTTAGAGCTATATAGTTACCTGGAGAAACTAGACCTCCGCGTTCTGTATTATGATAAAGACAGTGTCATATTTGACGCAAAACCCGACGACTGGAATCCATCTTGCGGAGATTTCCTTGGCCAGATGACCGACGAGCTGGAGCGTACGGTGAAGGAAGCTATATAGCTGAGTTTGCTAGTGCAAGACCGACAAACTACAGCTATAATGTGTTTTCAACCGATGATCAAACATTTAAATCCGTGTGTAAATTGAATGGTATTACCTTAAACTATAAAAACTCTCGTGTTATAAACTTTGAAGTGATGAAGGATATGGTGCTTAGTGATAGTAAAGGCTCTTTTTGTATGTAATGATAGATAAATAGTTAGAGATAGGTGCTACAATGTATAAAGTAGACCTGAATCTAAACAATATAGAATAAGTTACTCTAAGCGACGAAGAATTGAAAACTTTGGGTATAAGGAATGAATAGTAACCACATAAACAGAAAGAATTATTGTATTTATAAACCCCAACTCCTTGAGGACGAGTTCCAGCTCCTGGCCTTGATTCGTTTTCGTGTTTTCACGATTATGTGTTTCCGTGTTTGCCAGTTTGTATGTTTTCGCGTTTGCGTCTTTTCGTGTTAGCGTGTTTTCGTTTGTGTTTAGCGTTAGAGTGTTTTCGTGTTTTCGTTTGTGTGTTTTCGTGTTTGTGTGTTTTTGCGTCAGCGTGTTTCCGTGTTTCTATGTTTTTGCGTTTGCGTGTTTTCGTTTGTGTGTTTTCGTGTTTGCGTGTTTTTGCGTTATCGTGTTTTCGTGTTTGTATGATTTTGCGATAAAGTGTTTTCGTGTTTGTATGTTTTCGCATTTGCGTGTTTTCGTGTTAGCGTGGTTTCGTTTGCGTATTTTCGGTTGTGTGTTTTCGTTTGCGTGTTTTCGTGTTAGCGTGTTTTCGTTTATGTGTTTTTGCGTTAGCGTGTTTGTATGTTTTCGCGTTTGTGTTTTCGTGTTAGCGTGTTTTCGTTTATGTGTTTCTGCGTTAGCGTGTTTTCGCGTTTGCGTGTTTTCATTTGCTTGTTTTCGTCTGCGTGCTTTCGTGTTTACGTGTTTTCGTGTTAGCGTGTTTTTGTGTGTGTGTTTCTGCGTTAGCGTGTTTTCGTGTTTGTATGTTTTTCGCGTTTGTGTGTTTACGAGTTCGCGTGTTTTGGTGTTTGTATGTTTTCGCATTTGCGTGTTTTCGTGTTAGCGCATTTATACCTATAACATTAGGTTAGAACCCACATACAATTGCACCAAGGGGGGGGGTCACGATAGGGGCCAAGGCCCAAGAGCTGGTTTCTGCACTTATATTTAAGGTTAGGGCCTCATACCATTTCCAACCAGGGGACGCAACAGTGGGCGAAGGCCCTAGAACAAGTTTTGAAGACTTACATGGTAGTTCCTATACTTGTCTTACAAGAACCTCCTTAGTATTAAAGACAATTTCGAATTTCCGCGCAGGACCAGGTCCCAGTTCATACACCTGTCTTACAAGAACCTCTTTATTACTAAAAAACAATCCCCGCCATAACCAATCAGAATGCAGAAACTTAATCCTCCAGTCAGAGTATAGCGGCTGAGCGGTGGGGCTAAGGACCAATCAGAAGCCAGAGAGGCTGGTGCACGCACGACCAATCAGTTAAAAGGTAGGGCGTAGCCTAGTTTTAATCCCTCCAATAGAACACAGCATGCACGTGCAATTGCCTAACCTCCAAGGGGTATACAGCCAAAAAGGCTCTTAATACAACCAAATTAGGGGCTAAATTCTGCCCAAGGGTTGAAAATGGCCCCCGAAAAGAAACTGGCCCCACCCTCAATTTATACGCCTCTCACGTGAGCGAGTACAAAAAGTGGAGGGGGAAGTTCCCATGGGGCGGGGCTTGTGATTTAAAAAAGTGGAGGGGAGGGTGCCCCGTACTACTGTTAGTCACTGGATAAACAGTATTAGAAGCTGTTTATTGCAATATTGGTCGCGGTTTATTTATTTAGAAAATGGTAATATGGTTCAAATTTGAATCAAAGCGATTCATACTTGAAAACGTTGTATACATTTTAAAGATAAAAATTGCGACAGTGTTTGAGAGATACAATGGACGTATTGATCGTTCCGTTGGTTTCAATTTTAAGATAGGAGTTTTGTGGTTAAAAATTAATAGACTTAATTATTACTTTTTCAGATTGACTGATACTTATTTATTTCAGAATTTTGATGACAATTATAAACATTAGTTCAAATTTAAATAAATTTGAAAGTATAGAACAACGTCTTACTGCTTTGATTTTAAAAATATACAGGGTGTGATTCACAATTTTACGATAACGTGTATGTTTCAACATTTCCTTAAACCTTGGGAGATTTTGCGTTTTAATTGCATTTAAGAACTTTCAGAATTGAATTGAGAGGGTATTGTACGAATTGAATGTTTGAGTTTGAATTGTGTAGATTATCGAGCGGGCTGCAATTTTATCTTCCATAGTCAGATAGTATTAACTTCTAAATTTGCTTAGGACTATTTATTTCGGAGAAATCTTAGATAATAGTGGCGACTAGGGACTATTTTCTCGGATTGAATGTTGTTATTTGTTGCTTTATGGCAAGTGTTGTAATGGTCCAAAAATCCTTCCTAATCAAAACGTGTTTCCTAGTTATTTCTGCAATATTGTACTCCTTTATTGTTTATAGATTCTATTAGCTGGGCACACCTTTCCCACTTCTGTCCAGTTTTCCTATAAATATTAGATCGCCTGCTTTTCTAAACCATCTGATCCTTACTAATATTCTTTTGCCTTTACACCTTATTTTTGACTTTTGCATTTTCGATTATTAATCCTGTCTGCTCCATTTTGCTTTAATTCCTAATACCCGTACCAGTTATTAACTATTCCTGCCAACTTCCTGCCTAGTATTTAACCCTTGCTACCTAACCTCCTTACCCCTTCGAATAGTGAAGCGAAACATCAATCTTAATATACTTCCACGGTGTACGCACCTAAGGAGTTTCTTTTCCGATGCGGGTTTCGGCCCCGAAAGAAAAGTAATGATTCGAAGGAATTTATATTCCTGCCTTCAGAGAGTAAGGTTTCGTGAAGGATGGAATACTTTTTCTCTTCTCCTGCAATTCCAGGGTATTTTCTACTTAAGGTTAGTAATTATAACGGATTTCCCTATATAGTTTACGCCCCTCTTCCCTCGCACTTATAAAATTATCCACAAAAATACAAAAAAAGATAATAAAATTTCACCACCACGAACATCACCAGAAAAATAATTAGTCGTACTTACCCTCCTCGACATTTTACCTCCTCCTGTGTGCTCCAGTCCGATCCTGTTTATACACCTGGATCACGAATTCCACCCACAATTCACAATTATAATTTTGGTCACTCAAATTCATCAAGTTCTACGTAATATTATTTCCTGCAATTGTGAAATATAAATTCAATCGAAATTAATGTTAAATGTGTTAATTGTAATCCCAATTAGCCCTGGTGCATGAATTCTGCACTCAATTGAAATTGTGAATATCTTTTAAGGACTAAGACTGTTAATTTCTAACTTCTCTTTATTTAGGCAGCCAGTTCGTTTTGCCTCGTATTTGGGTACTACCATACATGTAATTAAATATAAAATTTGGTGAGGGTGCTACAAACTATTTAGACCTATTGTAGCATCTAGCGCAATCCAGATAATTTTTTTATCGAAAATTTTATATAATGTTACTAAACCTACATTTATTACAGCCGGTAAGAAGTTCGCAAAAATTGTTTTCTGAGATTTTTTTTCAGAAACTGTTAGTGGAGGGGTGATACATCATAAAACCACAAAAATCAGTTTTGATGGTGGTGTGAAACCCTCCCCCCTAAAAACCACCCTTTTTGAGAAATAGCTTTATTTCGCTATAATAACTCGTTAACCGTCAAAAATATCGAAAAATTACTTGTTATAAAAAAGAAATCTTGATTAATTTCTTATAAAAAGGTATCGTAGTATTTCCCTATGTGCTACAGTTTTTGTGAAACTCACTATCGAAAATACAAGAAAAATTGAATTTTTAAAAAATTTTTGTGTATTTTAACGTTTAAAAGTATAAGCAAACAAATGAGAGATATGTTTATTAACTTCAATTTTACATCATAGAAAATTATGAGAGGTGCTAGATTTCTAGGATGTTTGATTTTTTTTTAGATTTTTCAAAGTATATATTTGTGAATTGTTAACATATTCTAAAAAAAAGGAATAATCTATAAAATATATTTATTTACTGACTTTATTTTGTAACCATGAGAAATAATAAGTCTTTATTTTTGGTAATTTTGAAATTATGAAGTTAAAATTAGCATATCCAAATACGAATGAAATGAAACAGTTTTTAGAAAGGTTTCGTAAAAATAAAACTACATATTTCTCAAGTAAAAAGCAAAGTTCAACATTAAAAAAAAAAAATAAGCCGATGACTTAAATTTTTTAGTGATAGGAATTTTATATTATTGAATGTATTTTAGTGTGTTTATGTTTGAACATAATAAACAGTTTAGGTTTTTAGATATTTTTATGATTTAATAGTAATAGTAGGAAAGGCAACAATAAATCAATTATTCAGTATTGTCAATCCTGTCTGTCTCTTATTACGACCTAAAATGACGCTACTCCATCTTGTAAAGCGACTGACGTTTTCGTGACTCCATTACAAAGTTTTTTGGTGAAAATCATAAATTCTAATTTCACAAAATTGTTTTCAACTTTAACAATTTTAATAAATAATACTGCTGCTGACGAAGATATCTGTATGTGTTATCGAAGCATTTATATTGTATAACCTATAATAGAAATACACCATTAAAAAAAACCAAAAATATAAGTATTTTAATATGTGTGAATATGGTGAAAGTTTACATTTTCACAAAATTATAAACTATTGATTTACTTATTACGAAGTGCTTGTTATTCAAATCACGCTAGTGACTACAAAACTAATTAGTAAACTACCGAAAAGGATTTTCCGAAAAAGCATAATTTATTTATTAATAATTAATTTTTTCAACCCGCAAGATTATCAAAAAAAGTGCAGGGTTAAATCAATTCTTAGAATAACAAAAAAATTTCGAAGATTTTACAAAAGCATAAAATCTTTTTTATGATTCCTGCAAACGCATGTTTTTCTATATACTGGTGCTTAAACTAACTTTACCTATGAAAATTCCGGGTGACACTAATATATATATATATATATATATATATATATATATATATATAAGATAATTTAATTGCTTAATAGTAATATTTTTGCACAGCGGATGGTCAGTACAATGTAAAGGTAATTAATTTCAGCTATTTTAGTTCATTGATCGAACCCGCCCATCTCTATTTCAGTTAGCTTGGAAATACGCTTATCTTAGTAAGCCTTCACGACGCCTAGTGCGTATTTTTCAATTAATTTCGTTTTAAAAAACGTATGAATATTTTCGGTTTTACTTATTACCGCTAGATGGCGGTATTAAATTTAAATGTAATTTAGAATTAATATAATTAATTAATTGTCGTTAGGTTAATTTAAATGTAGAAATAAGTAAATAAAGGTATATAAATGAGCTAATTAATTAGCTATCCCTATAAAATATAAAATTACAAATTAATTGAAGAAAACAATACGAATGATATACAAGAGATAATGGCGTAACGTAGGGTTTTTTCTTATAGTGAAATTGGTATGTATATTTACACAAACTTTACTATAAAATTATGACAGTGGAGTAGAAAACGATAAATCTTAACATAGGTCGGGTAGGGTTGAGGGGTGAAGCTTTTGAACAAACCAACTTTACAGAATTGAACAGAGAATAAAATTAGGAACAACATTTCGACTATATTTTATTTTACACTTGAGTTTTTGAAGTGTTACATTTTCAACTTACGAGCCTTATTTACCAAATTACGTCGCAATAACTTTTATTTCGACCCGCTATCATCACATTGAGCTTATCGGGCTCATTTTGGGATTTACTAACACAACCCTTAACCCTTACTGTCTATTTGACACACAACAACTAGCGCTGTGCAGTAATGGGCCCCGCAGTTCTTTTTCTATAACTATTGAATTTTAATAAACATGAAATAGCAATACATCCAATACGTTGGCAATAATCCAAGTTGAATATACAATCTCCGAAATAGAGATAGGACATTTAAATGAAAATAATATGCCATATAATATAATTTACGGGGTTGTTTATTAAGGATACGCCAAAATTCAAAGGGTTATTCCCTGGACTATTCTACGTATATTTTGTCCTTTGATGATTTTTGAAAAGGCGCATTGTTTCGAAGATACAGGGCGAAACAAACTTTCGACAAATCCAATTTTGGCACTTTTCAGATTATGAATGTAGCCGAAATGAAAGTATAGCGTAGTACACTCGATTTACAAGGTAATAAAAAAATTTATAAAAATGCACGGCTGCAGACATTGAATTTAAATGCGTGATTGATCAATTTTTATGTGTCAAATTTGTTGAGACTGACGTTTGGCAGTTTGACTTATTATATTCTGTCTTTAATACTTAGACTGTTGTTAGTAAAGTCCTCAATCATGAATCGCTATACGAACGCAGAGATGACTGACGTGCATTTTATTTATGGACTGGTTGATGGCATTCATTAGAAGCTAGGCGGCTGTAGATTGAACGATTTCCTAAGCGTAACGTTCCTGATAGAAAAACCTTTCAAAGTGTTCACCAATGTCTTGTGGGACCGAGGGCCTTGGGCGTGTTTTTGAATTTAAAATACTAAAGGTGATTTGTGGTATTGTCGAAAGTCATCAATAACGGTGAGTCGTAATTGGGGAATAGTCGTGTAATGGGTGCCAGTTAGTTGATAAAACAAAATCGGTTAGAATATACTTGGACACGCATAGATAAATCACTTACCTTTACGCAGGTTACCTACAGATGCACGAAGTATTAGTAAATCTAATAAATACGTATTTTGGGTAATAAAATCAAAATTATTATATATATATATATATATATATATATATATATATATATATATATATATATATATATATATTAACAGATATTACAGTGTATGAAAATAATGTTGTTGATAAATATGTAATACTAATAAAGTATTTTCAAATAAACATTAAATTTCAATATCAAGTTTAACTACAAATAACATCCTGAGTATTAATCATTAATATTTAGGCGGACGTCAAGAGAAAGAATGAGTAGCTTTTCAATTATGGCTGATGACAGGGTGATACCGCATTCGGAGTAACAAGGAAAACGCAATTTACGCGTCTCTAAAATAATGCATTATTACTGATAAATATTTAATATATGTCAATTAAATATATTAAGCAGTCAGTTAAATCTAGAAATCATTATCATATGATGCGGTACGTAATTGCATTATATTCTAAAATAATTAATATGAAAACATTAAATAAAAATTCAATTTATATTGAAAAATTTTAATATAAAGTTTATCTAAAAAAATCCTAAGTGATTTATATATATATATATATATATATATATATATATATATATATATATATATGCGTGTGTAATAATGTATGAACAAAGAAGTAAGCAGGTTTTTGCCTGTTATACAGGCCGCAGCCGCATCCGGTTTAAAAAATTCTTAATCAGCGCTACTCACAATTTATATTAAGAATTTAATACTTCATACGCATTAAATATTTATGGAAGATATTATTTTTATATCCACATGTACATTTTTGCTTACATTCCGATGCGTGACTTATATAAGAGTAATGTAACATATGGTTCTTTACCAGTCGTTATCGCGCTTTCATCAGACGAGTTTCAATATTACATTTTCAAAATAATAATTAATTATGAGTATTAATAAATTTCGAGTTTTCTAACCATTATACTTTAAATTGTTGTGTATCTGCTGCAGCTCGTTTAACGAATATATGCAGTTATATTTTATTCATTTTCTTTAAAGCATTATATATATATATATATATATATATATATATATATATATATATATATACGAGCCCCGTCCCATCTCAATTGGCCCACCAATATTCTTTCTTTTTAAATAAAATTATGCTAATTCACGGTAAATTTAATTTCAGTATTTATTTTAAACAGTTTAAAACATTTTATTGCAACATTTTACTTTAACTCATTTTTTAATTGTTGAAAACATATTTTTATACAAAAAAAAACAGTTATTTGCTTTTCTTGAATTTATTATTTTCTAAGAAATAATTAAGTAGGCTTTGCCTTTGTCCAACAAAAGAAAGTTTTTTTTTTACTATTAGTAAAAATGACGCGTGGAAAGGTTGTTGATGAAAAAAATCGCTCAGTTATTATCAATTTATTTAAAAAGGGAAAATCAAACGCGGAAATTAGCGATCTAGTTAATTTATCAAAGTTTACTGTCAGAAATATCCTTCGAGTTTATAAAACAAAACCTCGGTATGCGTCGAAATCCAAAATATCAGATGCTGATAGAGTGTTTCAAGATCCACGTGCCATAAAGAAGCCCTTAAGTTAGGTTTTAAAACTTACAAGGTAATTTTATTGCAACTTTTTTCAAAAAAAAATTTTTTATTTTACTAATTTTCTTTAGGGGAAAGAAAAGCCACTCTTATTAAAACAATAGAAAAAGCGGCTTAAGTGGGCTAAAAGTCACATTAATTGGACGAGTGATGAATGGAATAGTGTCCATTGGAGTGATGAGTCTCGTTTTGAAGTTTGTGTTGGGGACAATCGAGGCAGAGCTATTCGTCAGAAAAATGAAGCTTTTAATTCAGATTGTTTAAAAAGAAAGTAAAATTTCCTACTTCAGTTATGGTATGGGGTTCAATGTCTGCTAGAGGTGTTGGAACACTTCAATTCATTGATAGAATTGTCAACACCAATAAATATTTAGAGATTTCAAGAAAATCGTTACTTCCAACAATGACAGATTTATTGCAGAATAATAATAATTTTGTGTTCCAACAAGACGGGGCGGCCTACCATACATCAAGAAAATCTTTAAAATGACTTTTTGATTATAATGTCCCACTTTTGGAGTGGGTGGCAAACAGTCCCTACTTGTCACCAATAGAAACCCTTTGGTACACAATGAAAAAACGATTACGAATACAACCAGCTAGAAACGTAGTCGAATTAAAACACAAACTTCAAAATATTTGGGATACTTTCACTCAAGATGAGTGTCAAAACTTAATAAGTACGATGCCCAAAAGAATTCAAGCCGTAATTAAAAATAAAGGCGACGTCACACAGTGGTAAAGGTTTTTGGATTTTGTACGTTTTCCTTAAAAAATAATTTAAAGTTAAATGTTGCAATACATTGTTTTAAATTGTTTAAAATGTTGTTACAAATGATAATAAAAATAAATACTTAGATTAAATTTACGGTGAATTAGCATAATTTTATTTAAAAAGAAAAATTATTGGTGGGCCAATTGAGATGGGACGGGGCTCGTATATATATACACACACATATATATATATATATATATATATATATATATATATATATATATATATATATATATATATATATATATATATGTATATGAATTTTTAGATTTAAATTACCTGCAAAAGTGCTCACCGCTTGACTGCTATTATAATTACTTGTATCGCTCCAGGTAAGTTACATATTTATATTTGAAGCATTAATTATATCGATAAAGGAGGGGGCACGTTTTAAATGTAAAATACCTTTTGGTCAGAATTTAACCAAATTTTGATATGTTCTAGAACTTGACCAATTGATCAAATGTTTTCATTGCCCGAAAGCTCAAAGCTCAACAGTTTTTGATATACAGGGTCTGTAATATCACTATTTGACACTTTCAATATATCATAAACTTGACATTTTTGCCAATATTAACGCAAAACTTAGTGGAATGTAATTTTTTTGTGCTACTGGTTACAACCTTTTCTTTACTTTCTTTATTTTTGTACATACACCTGATATACAGGGTGAGACGAAATATATGTATCTGAAAAGAATTATACGGTGGTATTGTTTTGATATTTTGGTGAATGGAAGTTAACACATATATATGTCCATTTAAATTATTATTGCAAGTTAAGTCCCCTAGACGTCCGTTATACAGAGTGTTTCATTTCTTTAATAAATTTAATTGAGTATTATTATACTTCTTAGTTAGTTTTCTAATAACTTAATTGAAATGTCTATATTAAAATAAACTATTTGCTAACTTTATGTACCTACATAATAGTCATGAAGTGTTTATACTGATACTGGGTGTCCAAGTACAAAGGACCAAAGCGATATCTTAAACTTCATATAGGTACGGAAAAAATCGTTAACATAAGAAATTCCTTGCAATTGGATGTCGTTTCGAAATACAAAGCTTTTGGAGATTGACAGATAGAAAGGTTAGATGTGCTTCATTTATTATGCTCACTATTTTCTAATAAAGTTTTTAGTAGATTCTTTTGATAAAGAAGGGGTTTGTCGAAGTTCATCTTTATTTTGAAAAACTAAGAAAAGGAAATTCTTTAAGATACTAGTGTCTTCACTGTTCACACCATCGACAGGGTTTCGCAGGTCTACCTCCATCATCACTACCGCTTTGTACAGTCATTGGAAATAAGAAATGTTTATGTAGAAACGTTAATGAACGTATTTTAATATATTAAAAATATCTAAGCTTAATAAGATATCAGTTAACTGAATTGGTGAGGCAGAAAACAGTAAATAATTTTTGGTATTGATATAACCATTGTCATAGAAATCAAAAAGTTGCATAATCAAATGTTAAATGTCTATCACCTCCACATTATTTGCATTTAGTATATGATTTAAAACATTTGTAGAAGGATATTTGATTAGCTCTTGATACCTAGCGTATCCTAAAAACCATAGTACAGCTGCTACATTAGAACAAGTACCTAAAGTTCTGGCACCAGTCTTTCAGGTGCAGTAAGTACCTAATATTGGGTTAGGTTTTTCTTCCTCATTATTCGGCACAAATGCAATCCACAACTGGTAACGAGTAGCATTTCTGAGGCGAGAATATATGCTTATACGTATAAAACCGGTTTCGTAGTTTTCATCAAATTGATATTGAACCTGGCGGTCCTCTATTTCATTGACCTGTATATAAGGAGCAAGCTTTAATTGAAAAATACCTACAGTTAATTCTTTAAGATAGTAATGTGACAAACGTGGGAATGAGGGAACGATAATTTCATTTAAATCAACCCATCTGCCCCTTCTAGCGCGTAAGTTTTCCTCCTCAACCCTGGCTTGAACATTTGGCTCTTGAACTTTTTGAAGTTCAAAGCTAGCTCAATAGTAGCATCTTGCATTAAAATGGGTGGAAAATATTTATTTATAATTGCTCCAGCAATTTTAAGAAAATCAGCAATATTACAAATGTGCGGTGTTTTTATCTTAAAGCTAAAAAATTTAAAAATTGATTTTAAGTGCCCATTGCGTGCTTTTACGATCCACCTGGTTTTCGTAAGGAGACGACTATCATTAGTCTCTTCTGTGGGTAACTGTAGCTGACCTCTGGGCAAAAAGGCTGGCATTTTAAAATTAATACCTAATCTATTTAAAGCTGGAATAGCATCCAAGTACCTGCGGTCGAGAATGAAAATATCTCCTTCATTAAACCATTCACGCATTCCATTCACTTCTCTATTAAATTCACTTATAAGTATGTTAGCATCGTTGTTTTCAGAATTTGAGAAATATGGCCCTTGAATGTCTAGAATAAATCCGCTCGGGGCAACAAGCAGAGATGGCTTGATAAGATGTTTACCCTTATAAGTACAGTAGGACTGTCGCAACACTTTAAAACAAGAACTTTTCTCTATTTCTAGATAAGTACATTCGTTATACACTATAACTTGAGGCCTATCCAGGTTTTGATTATATAGACGATTTGCAAAAGGAGTTACACGATTTTCGATGTAGCTGTCTCTTGTTGTAGCATTAAATCCAATATTTTGTGGTACAACTCTTGCAGAAAGAGATTGTCTAACTAGAGACATAGCTAAACTGTCGTAACTTGCACAGGAATGCTAAGAGATCTTTTTTACTTACATATTTCAAAGAATTTCCTATTCTAACGGGGTCACAAAAGTTGAAAAGATTGTTAAGTTGATGTTTGGTTATAGGAGAAACTGCTTTAAATTGAGAATCTGTGAAGATATTTTCGTCTTGGTAAGCCGTGTGGTAGCTTTTTTCTTAATTTCCTTACGTAATGCTTGTAAAAAAATATAAATCTCATTACCTGCTAATAATGGCCGATTTACATATCGTAACCCAGGGAGCAGAAACTCAAACAGATTACCATTCTCATCCAAATGAATATTACAGCAGTACGTATTTTCTGGCACGTATATCTCTCTCAACAAAAATATTAATTCTACCTTTCATGGATATTTTATGTATATCATTCCCATCTTTACAAATGCAGCATAAGTGAGTTGACCTTTGTAGCACATTTAATCGCAAACAATTTGGATTATTGTCTATTGCTTGAATTTCCCTTACAATATAAATATTGCAGACATTGCAGATTCGACTTTCTTCTATTATCACCCGCTCTGGTAGATTTGCTTCGCGGCGACGTGCAATCACAATTTCCTGCTTTCTTGCATTTACCTCACCACTTATTTTCACCATAACCCTAGTAACTAAAGCATTTCCACAAGCAAAACATGGAATTCGATTCATTTTTCACATAAACTCTTCAACGATTTTAATTCAAAAAGTAGATTTGCAACTAAGCATCAACAATATCACTTAATTAGTGGATTAATTTTTGATGTTTCATAGCCACCTACTATATTGTTGTTATTTTATAAGTTTGGGAATAGAAAAACATAATAATTGTAGTATGAAAAACGGAAAGAAAGGTGCAAAATCAGAAAAAAATCTAGTTGTACGAATAAAAGCAGAAGAAAAAGCGCAATACCACATTACGGTTTTGGTTTAAACGAATAATACTAAATATAACTTTATTAGAAAATAGTGAGCATAATAAATGAAGCAAATCTAACCTTTCTATCTGTCAATCTCCAAAAGGTTTGTATTTCGCAACGACATCCAATTACAAAGGATTTTTTATGTTAACGGTTTTTTCCGCACCTATATGAAGTTTAAGATATCGCTTTGGTCCTTTGTACTTGGACACCCAGTATCAGTATAAACACATCGTGATTATTATGTAGGTATATACAGTTAGCAAATAGTTTATTTTAATATCGACATTTTAATTAAGTTATCAGAAAATTAACTAGGAAGTATAATAATACTCAATTAAATGTATTAAAGAAATGAAACACTCTGTATAACGGATGTCTAGGTGACTTAACTTGCAATAATAATTTAAATGGACATATATATATATATATATATATATATATATATATATATGTGTGTGTGTGTGTGTGTGTGTGTGTGTGTGTGTGTGTGTGTGTGTGTGTGTGTGTGTGTGTGTGTGTGTGTGTGTAACTTCCATTCACCAAAATATCAAAACAATACCACCGTATAATTATTTTCAGATACATATATTTGGTCTCACCCTGTATATCAGGTGTATGTACAAAAATAAAGAAAGTAAAGAAAAGGTTGTAACCAGTAGCACAAAAAACTAACATTCCACTAAGTTTTGCGTTGATATTGGCAAAAATGTCCATTTTATGAAATATTGAAAGTATCAAATAGTGATATTGCAGACCCTGTATATCAAAAACTGTTGAGCTTTGAGCTTTCGGGCAATGAAGACATTTGATCAATTGGTCAAGTTCTAGTACATATAAAAATTTGGTTAAATTCTGACCGAAAGGTGGCCCCTTCTTACAGATTCGATAAATTTAATCATATACTACTTCCTATCGCAAGATGCTTGATATTTATACTAATCCATTTTAATGATTTATTTTTAGAAATGGCTTTAATCGAGAAAATCAATTCTCCCATGATGAGAATTAAATCTCCAAAATAACAAACATCATTGACGCCAATTTAAGGCTGGTTAAGACATGCGTTAGTGACTCGTCATTAAGTATTGGCAGCAAAAGTCTTCTAGAGAGCGTTGCAGGAAAATTGGAGCGGTACAGGATACTAGTCAAGCAGTTAAAAAAACCGGCTGTAGGGGGGTACCTCGCAATCAAGGGCACAGTTGAGTGGAGGGATTTAACTACAGCCTTTAAATCCAGGGTGAGCACTGGTATTACGGTTAATTTAGGGCATAGGACATTAGGGACATTTTTAATGACAGTTTTAAGTTATTTGCAGTTAGGATTAGGGAAATTTGTAGCATTTATAATAATATTTTAAAAGTTAATTTAGAATTCTCTGCAGAATTCGTTAAACCATCTTTAAATGATGATGATGATGACTTAATGTATAGGGAATTTAGTTTTACTACCGTAAATTTTAATATTTTAAGAGCTAATCTAGAAAATGAAAATTTAAAAAAATCATTCAATAGTCATGTCATCGATTACTTCTATTTGAAGTACAGGATAGTGGTTGGGCTCTATCAAAAATTATCTCGTTAACTGTGAACGTAAACAGCATAACTCTAATAAGGGCGTCGTCCTTTATTCTTTACCCTTTCAAATAAAAAATAAGAAGTGCGTCATTAATGTAGAAAACAATGATGAAGCCTATTTCGGGTGAGCTTTAGCATCAGCTCTATTTCCTGCTCCTAACAACTCTGATCGTGTATCATCTTTTCCCTATTATGCCGAAATCCAAAATTTTGAAGATATCCAGTTTCCCATGACATTAAACCAAATCCCTCAATTTTTAAAACAAAATCCTAATTTATCCATAAACGTGTATGCCCTTATTAGAAAAGATGCAGCTAAATATAATGCAGTACCTGTCTATTTATGTAATGATAAGAAGCAGCAACACGTTAATTTGTTAATGATCCAACAGAATTATGAAATTGAAAGCGAAATAGACGACGTTTCGAGACTTGGAACAACTAAAGATGATGACGAAGTCGTTAAATTTCATTTCTGTTGGATAAAAGGATTAGTAGGTTCACAGTTAAAGAAAGGTAAATTACATCTATGCGATAGATGCCTCCACTAATCTAGTACTCAAAGTAAGCTAAGTAATCAAGGGTTAGATTGTAAGTTAGTTAATAAATGTAGGATAGAGATGCCAAAGCCAGGAATGAATGTGTATTTTAAAAACTATGAGTTTAAACAGACTGCGCCATTTATTTTATATTGCGACTTGGAATGTTATTTTAAAGATGACGAAACACGGAATACCGTTAAGTATAAGAAACATAACATATGCAGCATCGCATATTAGGTTCACTGCACGTTTAACGATTCCTTATCAAATCCCAAACGTTAAGTGACATGCAAATGCTGGTATATAATGCATTCGCCCACTGTCATATTTGCGAACATCCCTTTTTAGATCATGATATTAAAGTAAGAGATCATTGTCATTTCACCGTTCAATTTAGAGGTAGTGCTCATCAATCATGCAAAATCCGGTATAAGGCCCCGCGAATAATACCAGTTTTTTCCCACAACTTTTCCGGTTATGACTCACTCTCTCTTAAAAGATATTTCCCAAGTCATCCCGGTTACATTTGATTATTACGTAAAACTAAAGAACGCTACGTATCATTCACCATTTCCATAGTTAATTTTGATTTGTAGATTCATACCGCTTCATAAACGACTCCCTAGATAAATTATCCTCCTATCTATCATTTAACGATTTCAAAATTTTACGCAGCACAACTGAGTCATTTGTCATTTGCAAGCTTCATCTAGACGGTTTATACCTGGATCGCCGCAAGCTAAGTATTTACTCAATTTTAACAAACGATTATAGTTAGAATGTGCGCCGGAAGTTGTTTCTCCATTACTTCAAATCAATAATCAAATCTGTATTTTAATTGTAAAATATAAACACTGTAACTAGTTGTTACACGTTCAAAGCGCACTAGGCGTCGTGTATGCTTACTAATGTAAGCGAGTTGCCAAGCCAGCCAACAGGGAGATGGGCCTGGTCGAAATAATAAGTAATATGAATGATTAATATGCTCAAACACCTTACACCTACATTCAAACAGCTCAGTCCGGGAAATATGTCTCTAGGCGCCACCACAATCGAAACTTTGCTAAAATAATTATCTTAAGCTGGATGTTAATTAACCCTACTTGAGTGTGGAAAGTAGGATTGTGCTTACTCAGTAAACTTTCACACGAGGGTTCTAAAACAAACACTCGTCCTAAACAATTCAACTCAAATATATTTAGTACTACCCAGGTTATTAGAAACTTTTTGAATACACCTCGTATACCAAAACTTCCAAAATAAAATTTATCACTCAACTTCAAGTGCATTCACATAACCAACAGTTATATTTTCTACGTATCCCTCGTATACATATAAGGTTAAATCTCTACTTATTAATGAATAAATTGTTTCTTCATTCAATGATCGATAATTAATTTTTACAATTCCCAATCAAAAGAAAGCAATGTCATCGGCTTAATAATTGTTACTCCAATATAATAGTGATAAAGTGCTGCACAACAGTCAAACGAGAATAATCCTTGAAGGTTTAATATTCCTAACATGAACGATATCTTTTAAATTTAATTTTTATGATACTTCTGAATCGTATTGACATTCGTAAATATATATATATATATATATATATATATATATATATATATATATGTTCTCAAAACTCTATCTCTAGTTATTCTTAATGAAATTTTAATTAACAGCTAATTCGTTAATTGTGTACTGCGTTAATGAAACTAACATGAAAATTTTTGCAATCAACCTGGCAAATATAACCTTTCAGGTTGTTCCTTGATCTTGAATCCAAAATATGCAAAGTTTACCTTTAAGTTGTCAAAAACTAGGTCACCAATTAAGTAAACGTCACAAATGTATCTCATAACTGGCTAAATAAACAACAAAAATAAAATTAATGATAAATATATTGTCCTGCACCAAAATAATAAACAAATGTTTACATACACAACCGCATGGTTGAAAATACAAATTTGCGTTTCTGTAAAAATTCTTAATACTAAAACAACCAATAGGTACAACATACCTCGAGACCGATTATCTTTTTCCTTCAACACTAATTAATTAACTAAACATTACACAAATTACCACTAAACCAAAAAGATAATCGTGCTTTACTAAATTTTCAAGGTTCTTAAATATAATTCTTACTTAAAATTTGTCCATTAATTAATCCTACGCTTTTCTTTCTTCTTTCTTCCCGTAAATCAATTATTTGTAGTCCATTTGTATTCCTTAAATTGCCTGAAGGCACATAACAAAAACTTCACAATTCCACAAACACTTATTCCTTTCTGCACTCGCAAATAGTCTAACTATACGAGGTTATTACTCCAATAACGTAATAATCTGTACACATTTGGTTGCCTCTTAAAACGTTTCTCGCAACCTTTAGCACAGGTTAGTCCTTCCTTAACACAAATAAACTTTTAATGTCACATAAAATTACCTTAACATAGGCTTAATTTATTACGAAGTATTTCGTTTACTTAAAGGTGGTCCCATAAATAACTTTAACTAAATATCGGTACAAGAACACGCGCCGCACATTAACACTTTAACGTAATAACTGTTATCTTTTATAAATTTGCTTATGCACTTTTTACTTTCTTGAAAATAAACAAACTAATTTTATCTTCAACCTCAATTTAATTAATCGTTTTATTTATGAATGTCTTATACGATTCATTCCCTTTCGGGTTACGCAGTTGTTTAAACAATGACTGCATTCAATATTATTCACAAATATAACTCCAACTTAACCCATTCTGATGTCACACATCACCTCGCGCGCGCGTCTCACCGAGCTCTCACCAAAAATCAACAACCAACAACCCCTGTCAATATCTGACTTTCCTATTTATACCTTCAGCCATCCATCTTTAAACATGTCTTCCTTCCGCGCTATATTCTCCAATAGTATTCATTCAAAATTTCTTAGTCCCGACTGCTGCTGCCATCTGTACAACCACGCTCCTAACTACAATACAACGCCATGTTTGTTCTTACTTACAAATTTTACAATCACTTTATGGAGAAATCATTTCTCGTCACCACATTCATTCAGTAGCCACTCTGGACCATTACACAACTTTCACCGTTTATCTCCCGCATGCGCTCGATCTCCTTCCGCAACATAAGTACCGTCTAAGGTCTCAAATCCCATATACATACACGTATTCTCAAAACTTATTGCACAACATTACGAAAACTTTCTGAAGTTAACACTTAAACATACCAAATCTTTCTCTACATATTTTCTAAAACATTCTACACTTATACACTCACATCTTCTGACCAAAATTACTTCTTATCCACCAACATTCCATTCTTTACAGTAGCAAAACAGTAGCAACACAGTAGCAAACATTATCGTCCCATCGACAAATTTATTTTCACATTTACATTCATCAGAATCTGATTATTCCAACACCAAAGTCTCTATAATATTCAAATACACGTATCTACATATTGAATAATATTTCTCCTAAATTTCCAGTGGCGTATCATACACCCACATACATTATGCATATACACAAAAATTTTTTTTTCGTTCAAACTCAATACACTCGCGCTCAAAACACGTAATACACGTCATTATAACATCCTACATACAGGGTGCGTCAACGCAACCTGACAGTATTGTAATTGTAAAATTTAAGTACATATAGTGTATATTAGCAATTATTTTTGCTTGTTTAGAGTTTATTTGTTATTAAATTCGTGCTATTAAATTAATTAAATATTTTACAGGCGCGTAAATTGCGCTCTCCTTGTTACTTCGAATGCGGCCTCATTCTGTCATCAGCCATAATTGAAAAGCTACTCTTTCTTTCTCGTGACGTCAGCTTAAATATTTATGATTAATATTCAGGATGTTATTTGTAGATAAACTTTATATAGAAATTTTTCAATGTAAATTGAAGGTATATTTAATGTTTCAGTATTAATTATTTTAGAATATAATGCAATTACATACAGTATCATATGATAACGATTTCTAGATTTAACTGGTTACTGTATTTTGTTTTAGAATTAAGTCAAAAATGTAATTACATGTTTATTATCAAATGCAGTAATTACATAACAAATGAAAATAATTTTAATTCATAACATCAAAGACTTTTTTTGATTTTTATATATGATTTATTTACAAATACATAACATCAAAGTCTTTTTTCTAATTTAGCAACATTATTTTATTATTATTACTTTAAAAACGATAATAAAACCTGCATTTTAATTGTAAAAATGTAATTACATATGCTGTTACGTGCGGTGGATGTTGATTACACCAACCAAATGAAAAGCTACTCATCCATTCACTATGACGTCAGCTTAAATAAGAAATAAAAATAAAATTGTTATACGGATATGCATAGATTCATAACTTGGCTTACTCGAGTACGAATCCCGGTGCAAACTGTTTTTTCAGGCTTTATCCTACAACCGGAAGTTCCTCTTCAACAGCAACAAACAAGATGTCTGCAAGGCCTCGCATAGTGTGACATTTCAACAAAGCGGCGCCGGAAACCAACATACCAGAAGCCGCTGAATATTACTAAGTACCCCTCAAAAGCCGACGAAGAACCTACCGGAAGCCGCTGAAGACGTCCAGAGGCTGCTGAACAGTTCCAACATGGCAAACACGTCTCTAATTAGACAGCTACTGGGCCAACACCCTTCCTGAACTCAACAGGGAGCGGAGCCCATCCTCGCATCCCATTGGCTTGACGTCTTCTCCCATCAGTCCTCCAACCACAAACTTCCGGTGGGGGCGGGACTTAAGTGCTCGCTCACGTCGCTGATTGGTGTGACGTCACTTCCTGAGCCAGAACCCGCTTAGCCTTACTACTACCCCATGAGGGTTAGGTCTGGAGATTGGGGAAGCCATGGAACTAGACCACCACGACCAATACAACGACATTTAAAATTTGTATTCAGCCAATTACGAACGTACAGGTCGTAGGTTCAAGTCCTACTCGAGGTAAACTTTTTATTTATGTTTAATAAAATTAATAATAATTTTTAATTACATGTTTACTTTTGAACTTATTCGTTTATAACAAAAACTTATAATAATTTAAAATTAGTCAAGTTGCTTTGGTATGTGTGAATACTTGCGGTATTTTGCATGCTCACATTCCATTGCAATAAGTAATTTGATTTTAATTTCATTACATTTAGAATTTACATCAGTTCTACATACATAAAGACAAAATTTACATCGATTTGGGGTTTTATCTCGATGGCGTAAATGGTTAGCGTGGTACTCTAGCAAAGTACAGTTCGTAGGTTCAAGTTCTACTCGAGGTAAACTTTTTATTTATGTTTAATAAAATTAATAATAATTTTTAATTACATGTTTACTTTTGAACTTATTCGTTTATAACAAGAATTTGTAATAATTTAAAATTAGTCAAGTTGCTTTGGTATGTGTGAATCCTTGCGATATTGCAGGCTAACATTCCATTAATATAAGTAATTTGATTGTAATCTCATTATATTTAGAATTTACATCAGTTACACATACATAAAGGCAAAATTTACATCGATTGGGGCTTGTATCTCGACGGCGCAGATGGTTAGCTTGGTATTCTAGCAAACTACAGGTCGTAGGTTCAAATCCTACTCGAGGTAAACTTTTTATTTATGTATTTAATAAAATTATTAATAATTTTTAATTACATATTTACTTTTGAACTTATGCGTTCATAACAAAAACTTATAATAACACTCAATAACAAGTGACGTTTTAATTTTAAATTTTGGGAAAATTTATATGATACTTACGATTTTAATGGAATTAATCCTAATGAGGAAATCCATTTTAAATTCAATACGACAAATTCTAATCCGAAATAAGATATAAAGCTTTATAACACCAATAGCAAAAGATACATCAATTTAATCTTAAAGGACGTAGTTTTCCCCCTTCAACACCGAGCTGGTAGTGTAGTGGTGACACGACCTGCTTAGCATTCGGGAGGAAATGGATTCGATTACCGTCTACCTTGCATGAGGTTTTTTCAGGGGTTTTCCTCATGCACATGTAGCGGCATGGTCACTGCGTATATGCACACCATCTGGGGCTACTTAGGCGAATGCTGGGGTAGTACTTTCCCCCTCAGAACCCCAACTCCGTTCCTTCCGAACCTATCCTGACCACACCCATCCTTAATCCCACCATGCATATATACGTAATGTATGTATGTATGCTGGAAATCCATGATTGTGGCTGAAGGAGCTAGGGAAGCTCGAGCAGCCCGCCCTCCCCCCTGGGGAGGGAATGAAATACGGCTTTTCCTTTTTTTCCGCTTCAACTTATGAAAATTGCTAAAACTTAAAATAACAGGAATAACTATTATCTATACGAAATTATCCTACCAATACTTTAATTGTAACGCGAGCACCACCTGTTAATGCAGCGTAATTAAATCTTGAATTAATATTATTAGTGACAATAAACATCAAAAACTTTTAATATCATATACTAAATATCTTAATCATTAAAAAAAAAACTTTTTGCCAATTTCGATACTCAATATATTAATCGTTGGCAACAAAACATTTTAAATTTTTTGCTTCTAAAACCAAAATTTCGAAAAACGAGCAAAAAAGGTTATCTTAAAATTTTCACACTCGGTGAAAGTCTACGTGAAACAGGAACATTGAAGGGAAGTGCAAGTAGTCATTTTGAACAGTGTTTGTAGATTAAGAAACGATACATGTAATTTTTTGTAATAAATTGTTCTTATAGCCGAAAATTTGTTTCACCCTGTATCTTCGAAACAAACTGCCTTTAAAAAACCATCAGAAGATAATAGTATCCTTAGAAAAGTCAAGGGAATAACCGCTTGAGTTTTCGCCGTACGCTTAATAAACACCCCGTATAGTTCTGGAATCAGAAAAAAGTATAATGCGAAATAGGCTTTCATTCTATCCTCTGATGATGATATTTGTACAATAATGCGGTTCAGTAATGAAATGACTACAACTTGAAATTGTACAAGTAATATTATGACACAACAGTTAATTTAAAACTACCATTACTTTGTTATTATAGGCCAAATATTATTGCGTTAAATATAATTGAAAGCGTCCATTCAATAAAATCTTTTAGCGAATTACAACTTAAGCAAACACAAATTAAATTTATGAAAAGGAAACAATAGTCTTAAGTACTGTTAAAAAAATATATAAGACACGTAATCCGTAATCAGTCAAATATACGCAAAGTTTCTGATTACATACATGAAATCGTGTCTACAGTAACGTAAAATAAATGACCATCGTCTCCGGTACATCCCATAGATCTTCATTTCCCGAAGAAAAGTGACGGTAAAAGCGGGCCACGTTCCGGTTGGACTTAGGAAGTAAAGATAGCGTATAGAGATGTATCCAAGCTTTTCTACTACCTGTAACATACGAACATTAAAGCTTTCGCAATCTAAATTTACTTCCTTTTAGGGCTTAAACTTAATTCAGTTCGTATTTATGTGGCAGCTTTCCAATGATAGTCGCATACTTTTTTTAACGTCATAGGTCACGACTTTAATAGATAAATTAGAATTTATGTACTTGCTAATAATTTAATTTTGTTTGGTAATAAAGATATAAAATAGATATCGCTAATGGGATCTTGTCATGCCCTAATAAAGTTCTTGATTAATGGTAGATAATTTTATGCATTAATTTGAACGATTTCGGCAAAATTATAATTTTTTACAATGCAGTATCTATTTTTATTGCAAAATATTATCATCGGAAACATTTACCTCTAACATTTTAATTGCGTTAGTTGTTAGTTAATTTGACTTCGTAACAGCGTTTTTGAAGATAAATTAGCTTTGATAAGGTAACTTCAAGCGGAAGGAAGGTACCTAAATTACATAGAAACTTTTCTTAGGCCGAACAAAGAAACCTGATGAAAGCACAAAATCATTTTATCTTAAAATCAAACGAGCTGTATTGATTTTATATTTACAATTAACCTTTAGATTATATTAATCAATAGAGCTTTATGAAAATTTAATCAATTATAATCCACTTTAAGGGATGCGTACTGTAATTTGATATTATTCCTTCCTTAAGGTGGAAAAGTATAACAAATGATTCTTGTTTTTTTTAACATTTCCACTGTTAGTGTTCATTCTTTCTGTCCAAGATAGAAGCATTTAGTAAAATTCACAAATGCACACTTATTTCGTTAATATTATGTCGTCATATTAATCGTTGCTTTTTCATCTAATTCAAATTGACAGTTATTTGTCTATAGGCATGTTTAATGGAAGGGTGTCCATTACGTAAGAATAATTTTTATTTAGTAGTTTACATATTAATTTACGATGCATTAGAGTTTTCAAGATCCCTATCTGAGTGTGGGCTAAGTTGTTTCAAAAGATATTTTTTTATGAGCATTTTCACAGCATGAAGACGTATGTCTTTCAGGAAACGTTTTAAATTGTTACAAGAAAAAGGTGCAGAGTAAGTAAGTTTTAACGAAACTGTTAAATATTGATCGTTGTATGGCGAATTAACTTTTTTACGAGGCCGATTTGACGAGACGTAATACTATATTATATACTGCTCGTGAGGTTGTACATCTTTGTCGCTCTAACACATTTCATTTGAATTAGAAGGTAAGAATGGATTTAGTTCTTCTAGACCGCTGGCGGTAAACAAATAATAATAAAGATAATGATAACTTTAATATAGTTCCAGTAGACTCACGTCTATAAACGAAAAGGCCACGTATTTCATTCCCTCCCCAAGGGGGAGGGCGGGCTGCTCGAGTTTTCCAAGCTACTTCAGCCACAGTCATGGATTCCCAGCATACATACATACATTACGTATATATGCATGGTGGGATTAAGGATGGGTGTGGTCAGGATAGGATCGGAGGGAACGGAGCTAGGGTTCTGAGGGGGAAAATGCTACCCCAGCATTCGCCTAAGTAGCCGCACATGGTGTGCACATACGCAGTGACCATTCATGTGTGTGAGGATAACCCTCTGAAAAAACCTCACACAAGGTAGACGGTAACGGGAATCGAACCCATTACCTCCCGAATGCTAAGCAGGTCGTGTCACCACTACGCTACCAGCTCGGTCACGTCTATAGTAAAACCTAATAGAACTACAGAAATAATTCTACATTTAGAGTTCTTATACTGTTACAGTCCATTTCTTTCTCAATATTTCCCACCCTTATTTGTGTTCGATTTCTGACATTCATCCTAAAATTATAATATATTCTTAATATCTGTCCTTTTTTTAGTACCCTACCTTTATAACTCTTCGAATTATAAATCCTTTTCCTAAATATCCTTTTAATCAATAAAATATCTAATGATTTTCAATCAAAATTATAGGTTATATTTACGTCTGAATTTTGAATAGTTTAAATGCGTTCACCTTGAATTGCGATTCACGAATTATCATTGGCCAGTTTTAAATTTTGCTCAAATTTCGCCATAGGCGTACCCATTTTTACTTTACCGGTGAATGCGTAGTCCCATCTAGTATTTTTGGTGTTTGTCTTTTAATTGGTCTCATTTATTTTGTGATGTTTCATGTTTTACATTTTACCCTTTACCTTTTATTAATATTTATACCTATATTTTCTTGTTTTACCTAACTTAAATAAATTCACGCCACTGTTGTGTAAATTCTGTCGGTATTTCCCTATTCTCAAAATCTTGGATAATTTTCCCGCTCATCGGAACCCTTCTTCTTCTTACTTATAATTCTATCCTTGTCGTTCGGCCAACAACCAGTCAAATTCGTTTGAAAAATCAAACATGATTATTTTTTTATTTACGAAATTCTCGTAACTTTCCTATAATTTGGTAAGATATATATCGAGTCTAGTTCAAGGGGTATTAGTGGTTTATCGCACCTTTCCATCCAATATTTGGGATTTAACCCCACAACCCGCTACCTATATAAGTGCTTCTGTTATCCTATAAGGACCAGAGCTTTCCGCAATTGGGATTTTTATGGTAACGGCGTTGCTAGACCTAATCACGTTGATTATTCAAAACGACTTTTTTTTGTAAGTAGGTTTAACATAGTATTTTCCACATTCCCTTGTAAATTACCTTTCAGATTTTGCACACCTAGATTTTAACAAAAAAAAGAAAGCCAGAAACAAGCCTATGTGTTAAAAATATATATTTATTTAATTCTAAAATTGTTTCTTGCAAGGCCATCCAACATCTTGTAAGTAGCCAATTATAGATAATTTGAAATTATGCCTATTCTTCCTCTAGGGCCTTTTTTTCCTCCTTCCTCGTCGTACTCTACGTTGTGATCGTCGCTCATCATCACCTAATAAAAAGAAAACACAACCATCCCTTCACATTTATCATTTCATCAAACAGTATCATCTATCATCTTCTGATTGTTTTTTTTTGTTCTTAATGTGTCGTTCATTTAAATTAAAATATTAAGTATTTGGTTTATTTGTGTAAACTCGAGATCTCGGGGAAGGTACCTTTAGTTTTTTTGTTAATATATAGTTTTTGTTACGCCAATCAACCTATCGCTTATTTAATTATTGATACAACTTTCACCTTTTTTTTTATTTTTTTTAATAAATAGTAATTTTCCATTCATATATTTCTTTCCTTTCACGGTCCTCCTTTAACATCTAGGAATTTTTCTAACTTGGAATTACGGCAGATAAGTGCAACAAGTTAGTGGCGCCTCCTGAACTTGCATTATTAAATGGTCTACCCATTGTGAACCCACTCCCATTCCACCGTGAGCAGCTGGTTTGCCGTAGGACCCTCTTCCTCTTTTCGACCGTAACAATACTATTAGCAATAATAATAATAAGAGATCACGTTATGTGCTAAAAGTTTTCACATTAGAGTGACTCTTCTGACCTAATTTGATTTATGTGTAATATCAAAAAATTGGCCATATCATGGTTACGTATATAATTCACTAACCATAAACCAAGGACAGTTAAAGTGACAAAAAGGATTTGGAATAGTATAAACAAATACTATACTACTACTGATTGGCGGCTGGTACTAAAGGACACACGGGCACGAGCCCACCGAAGGTAAACACAGAAAGAAATTCGCATGTAATTCAGTGCATTATTTTATTTTTATTATTTTTATGTTTTTGTAACGATGTTATCAAAGTTCACTTCCGCACATCAGGCGCATGCAATGCTAACGCCCAAAACTATGTTCTGGGGAACGATCTGACGTGTACCTATTTCGAGTATAATTTGGGTGGCTACGGTTATCTTAGCCATACGCGCTTATACGGGCGATTTGGAGCACCGAGCGGCGTGTCTCCAGTAAATGTCTTGCCTTCATACTAATTTAAAAAGAAATGGTAATGTGAATTTTAACCCATTAGTGCATAACGTTCGTTTTATCGGGCGCCGCCATTTTTGCTGATATTACAGATTCCTGCCAAATCTTTCATGGCAGTGTAATGTCAGAGACTTTTTGAACTGTCAGTGAACACAAATGACAATAAACAGTGATATACAAACGATTAAACAATCAGTCTTAAATTTTTAAAAAGTAAAGGATCCGGGTTTATACAACACCAGACACGGCGGGTAAGTTTATGTTATATTTTCACTTGTTTTTGTTGGAATTTTTATTTGCAATTTTGGATACAGTAAGGTCATATAGTAAGAAGTTGTGCTATTATTACGCGAAATTTTTAATTTTTTGTTTTTGTAGAGATTAGTTAATTTATTTTTTGTGTTCGTTTTATCGAGCATTATGCGTTAGGAACACATTTTCTTGAAAAATAAAAAATACATTGGAGGTTATCGGAAATACAGTAAAATATGAATTTTATCATTTTAGATTATCACTTGCCGAACTAATCGATTGTATCGAAGAACTTGATGTTGAAAGCGGCACCATATACATCACGCCGCCGCAAGATGGCCAAGATACCGATATCGATAGTGACCTTTCCGATGATGATCATGTAGGAAGCGTCAATCACCTAGGACCTGGAATATTGAGAGCAATGAGCGAGTTTGTACCTAACAGGATCGATCTTTCTGCCGATGATGTTTCTGTTGATAAGGGATTTGCAACCAGAGAGGAATACGATTCCGAGGACGAAATACCCCTTGCAGATTTGATTGTAAACTCTAATAATGTTCCTCCGCCGTCAAAAAAACCAAAAAGAGCAGCTTGGAAGAAGCAGGAGCCGCAATTCAATATACAACAGATTTGTTATGTAAAAAAACACACCAGCTGAAGTTTACAAAAAAGCTACTCCGGTAGAGTTTTTTAATCTATTCTTCGACGAAGACATCATTGTAAATATACTGGAACAGAGCAATTTGTACGCTTCTCAAAAACACTTAGAATTAAATTTAACTCGAGATGAGTTGTTTGTTGTGTTTGGAGGGCTTCTAATTTCTGGTTATGGGAAATACCCTACAAGCGTATGTACTGGTCAAATGAGAACGATGTGCCAAAAATATTGGCAGAAAGTATTAGGCTAAATCGATTTGAAATGATTTTGAGACACTTGTATCTCAATGATAACACACAAATCGATCCTTAGAAGAGACTTTATAAATTACAACCCCTAATTGATCAGCTAAACAAAGATTTTAAAAAGTGTTGTGGTTTGGAGGAATATCTAAGCGTAGATGAAACCATGATTCCATATTATGGAAAGCTTTCATTCATTTGACATCTATACTGAAAAAAGAAAAATGCTGATAACAGATCCGAATTGTTTGGCTTGGGAGGTACTGTAGTACTAAATCTGATTGAAATGGCTCAAATTCCTCAACATCATGGTTATAAGATCTTTATGGATAATTACTTCACTTCAATCAAACTTTTGAAACATCTCGTTACCCTAGGTTACTGTGCTACAGGCACTGTTAGAGAAAATAGATTAGAAGATTGCCCATTACGTAAGCAACAAAACACATTCAAAAAGGAGAAATGTGGTGCTTACGACTTTTCCAGTAACGAGGAAGTAATCTTATTTCTATGGAATGACAACAAAACTGTCACTGCAGCTTCCAATTTTGAAAGCACTGAAATCAAAAGTACCTCGCGATTTTGCAGAACAGCAAAATCAAAAATCGCAGTATCTCAACCCAAGATATTTGCTAACTATAACAAAGGTATGGGAGGGGTTGATAAAATGGATGGAATGGTTGCAAATTATAGAACACGGATGAGACAACGTAAGTGGTGGTGGCCCATACTTGCCTACTTGTTTGACGTTTCGGTGGTTAACGCATGGTTACTTATGCGAAAAATTCATCCGTCACATGAAAATTCCAGTTGCTTATTGTCATTCAGGAGATATTTGGCATTAGCTTTTTTAAAATCTTATGGAACAAAATCCAGAAAAGGCAAAACTATAAGTGCACCTACACGTGACGTTCGGTAGGATAAGATGAACCATCTTCCCGAATATTCCGAAAAGGAAAGACGCTGTGCTGAATGTGGCAAAAACGCTAAATTTACTTGTATTAAGTGCCAGAGAGCCTTACATCCTAAAACTTGTTTTTTGAAGTACCATTCCGTTTAGTTAGACACTTTGAGTTACTTTTATGTTTTTTGTGTTAAAAGGTTATGTTTTGCATAGTGTTCGATAAAACGAACGTGCTGTATTTTGTTTATTAATTAAAAAAATTTTTTTCACTTAAAATGTCTCATTGGACCTGTACTTACCTATTCTAGCATCAAAACAAATAAAATATTAATTGCATAACCTTATGCACTAATGGGGAAGGAAAATTCATACTTACAAACTGTTAGTAGGTACATTGCTAAAAATTGATACCATTGAACTGTATATTTACGTTTTTATAGATGTTCGGTAAGATATATAATCTCATCAAAATACGTTACAGAAAAAAGTTGTAAACTGAAATTTGTATGCTAATTGTTTCTTAAACAATAAAAACAGTTTTTTGAAGGCAAATTTGATATATCTCAGCGAGTTTTAAAATTTTGCTCAAATTAATAATGTAGGGGTTTGTGAGGTCGCTAAACAAAAATATGATGTTAAAAAATAAAAATTGAAAATGCCTAATGCAATATGACCGACCCTTGTAAACAATTAAAAAATAACGATTTTATTAAAATTGACATTATAGGTGTTTTTGAGGTACTTTTTTTTTACACTAAAATAATGATTACATCTTATTATTTAAATTTTAAATTTTATTCATTAAAACAGTGATACCTTAACGAGTGTTTTGAAAATAAAATCTCTGGCAACTCTCTGGCACAAAGGTATACAGGGTGGGGCATCTAAGCTCCGTAGGTTTGTATACGAAAAATGGTAAAATATTTTTGAAATCTTTTTTTTAATTATCGTGTAGGTTCATTAGGAGCACGTTGTAAAATTATTTTCGAATATGCAGAGTGGTCCATAAAAATTTTACGCATCAAAGTTATGAAAATTTAAATGGAACACCCTATATATGATGGCATATTTCGATTCTGTGGACTAAATAAAGGTCACTTATTGTTATAGTCCCTATACCTAACACCACCTGTTGTCGAGATATTTCATTATTTGTGAGAATGTAGATGGAAATTCAAAAGAACTTTATGTTTTACGTACTCTAGGAATTTTTTTTAAATGTTTTTCATTGCTTACTGAAATCCACCGAAGGTATTATCACAAATTTATACTGGGTGTTTAAAAACTCAGTTACTATTTAGACCAACATTAAAGCCAATTAACTTCCTTATTGTAAATGGAACACCCAGTATTTATCACCATATTTTTATTCTAATTTTAATTCCCTACAACCGTCTGACTAGGCTTTCCTTAACAATGACTGAAAGACGTTAATAACTGCGTAAATAACAAAAACATCGTTTTATTGAACAAACACAGCTTAACAATTACTGAAAGGCGTTAATAACTGGGTAAATAACAAAAAACATTGTTTTATTGAACAAACACAGCTTAACAATGACTGAAAGGCGTTAATAACTGGATAAATAACAAAAACATTGTTTTATTGAACAAACACAGCTTAACAATGTCTGAAAGACGTCAATAACTGGGTAAATAACAAAAACATTGTTTTATTGAACAAACACAGCTTAACAATTACTGAAAGGCGTTAATAACTGGGTAAATAACAAAAACATTGTTTTATTGAACAAACACAGCTTAACAATGACTGAAAGGCGTTAATAACTGGATAAATAACAAAAACATTGTTTTATTGAACAAACACAGCTTAACAATGTCTGAAAGACGTCAATAACTGGGTAAATAACAAAAACATCGTTTTATTGAACAAACACAGCTTAACAATTACTGAAAGGCGTTAATAACTGGGTAAATAACAAAAAACATTGTTTTATTGAACAAACACAGCTTAACAATGACTGAAAGGCGTTAATAACTGGATAAATAACAAAAACATTGTTTTATTGAACAAACACAGCTTAACAATGTCTGAAAGACGTCAATAACTGGGTAAATAACAAAAACATTGTTTTATTGAACAAACACAGCTTAACAATGCCTGAAAGACGTCAATAACTGAGTAAATAACAAAAACATTGTTTTATTGAACAAACACAGCTTGACAATGTCTGAAAGACGTCAATAACTGGGTAAATAACAAAAACATTGTTTTATTGAACAAACACTGCTTAACAATGACTGAAAAACATTAATAACTGGATAAATAACAAAAAAAACGGACTTACTACATGTGTTCCCATTATACCACCCCACACATTTACGGACCATCTGTGTTGCCTATCGAGAGTTCTAAAAAAAAATAGGATTCTCGTCACTATAATAATGAAAGTTATGTCTATTTGCTAAATCGTTATTGTGGCACGTTGATTCGTGCGAAAAAAGCTCAAAATCAAAAAAATTTTCATTATCACCAAATTTTTCTAAAACCCATCAACAAAATGCAAGCCTTCGATCGTAATCCACTTCTAAAAGTTATTGGTGTAATTGAATGTGATGTGGATAAAACTTATTCTTCTTTATTATCTTTCCAACGCTCCGCTGACTTATCTCAAATTCTTCACTTATTCTACGCTGACTGGTATGTGGATTTTCTACCAGATATTCCATAACGGCAAAATTATTCTCTTCGTTACCCCTAACCGGCCTTTGCTTTTGTCGTGTCTTGTATGATACACTCCCAGTGCTTCGAAAAACATGCAATAATTTTTCTAATGAACGCCTGTCGGGATGAGGCCTATCAGGATACATTTGTGCGTAAACCCTAGATGCTATCAAGCAATCATCATTGCATTTCCCAATTACTTAGATCATGTTGCACTTTACAATTCGAGAATAGCAAGCCATTTTAAATAGTAGGTACCCACCTAATAAAACTTATTCTCAAAGTGGATTAGCTAAAATGATTTAACTTTAACACGAACTATGACTTTTCAATAAATTCGTTTATTTTATCTAACAGTAACACCGCCAAAGCCTGCTTTTCAAGAACAAATTGCATGAAATTATTATTGGAATAGAAAATCCTAAATTACAAAAAATCTGTAAGAGATAGGTGTAGGGAACCCTAATACAGTTTTGTAGGAAATTAAAATTAGAATAAAAATATGGTGATAAATACGGGGTGTTCCATTTAAAATAAGGAAGTTAATTGGCTTTAATGTTGGTCAAAATAGTAACTGAGTTTTTATACACCCAGTATAAATTTGTGATAATAACTTCGGTGGATTTTAAAGTTTGATGCTTTCAGTAAACAATGAAAACATTTAAAAAAAATTCCTCGAGTACGTAAAACAGAAAGTTCTTTTGAATTTCGATCTACATTCTCACAAATAATGAAATATCTCGACAACAGGTGGAGTTAGGTATAGGAACTATAACAGTAAGTGACCTTTATTTAGTCACCAGAATCGAAATATGCAATCATATATAGGGTGTCCCATTTAAATTTTCATAACTTTGATGCGTAAAATTTTTATAGACCACCCTGCATATTCGAAAATAATTTCAAAACGTGTTCCTAATGAACCTACACGATAATTAAAAAAAAGATTTCAAATATATTTTACCATTTTCGTATACAAACCGACGGAGCTTAGATGCACCACCCTGTATACCTTTGTGCCAGAGAGTTGCCAGAGATTTTATTTTCAAAACCCTCTTTAAGGTATCGTTGTTTTAATGAATAAAATTTAAAATTTAAATAATAAGATGTAATCATTATTTTAGTGTAAAAATACACCCTACACAAAAAATGAAAATCCAACAAAACGGTCGAAAGTCATGCAGACTTGTATGTCTACGTACAATCTGTAAAAATTGAAATTCTACTGACAATGGCAATCAAGAACGCAATAATGAAGAACCAGCAAGGAAAAGACAAAAGGGATCACTTAAGTGCAGAAAAATTATTTGATTCTCTAAATTTTAAAACTTATTCTATGTTGGACAGTGTAAAACTGAAAAGTGAACTTTCAGCAATTTATAAGCGCGATGACATGTGACGTAGGTGCTATTTTGCCATAACAGTATTTTGTCATAACAGACAACCCAAAAAAAGGCTTTGACAGTAACATACAAACTGCTACATACTATTTGTACAACGCCCATATTGACGGCAGAACGTAAATGATGTTTTCGGACCCTCCACGCATTAAAACTTTTCTGAGAAGCACTGTGTCAGAAGACCGACTGAACGAATTGACGGTCTTTTAAATAGAACAGAAGTTCGACGAGTCTATCCCGGATTTTGGCAACAAAGGCATAGACGCTTTTCCAGCATGAAAAATAGGGGAATGGATTTTATGTACAAAGTAGGTAAGTTTTGTGTATCTGTGTGTTGGCTTGTCTGCGTGGATGCGTGCGTGCGTGTGTGTGTGTGTGTGTGTGTGTGTGTGTGTGTGTGTGTGTGTGTGTGTGTGGTGGTGGAAAGGGGGCGTTTATTAGGGCAGTGTTTCGTTTTTATCAAATATTTCTAAAACAGGTGCATATTTCAGAGATAAAAACACCTACCCATAGACCTTAAACACATCGATTAACTATGTTCTATGCAATTCCTACGGTAGAAGTTAAATGTCAATGTCTGAATGACGATTAATTTTACTTAAAAAAAAGTGTAGACATATTTTTTAAAGAAAATTTAATTTTACATAATTTTTGTTTTTAAAGTTTTTTAATGTAAAGCGATATAAACGTAAAAATTAATATGTGCAGTGCATTTCATTTTGGTTGAGACAGCCAGATATCTCGGTTGTTGTTGAAGATAGAACCTTGCGGTTTCCTCGGTCCTGTGCCACTTTTTTGTGAAACTCAAGATGGCCTGAACGGGTTTTGCCTAACTTCTTTCGTTTATAAATTACAGAGTGTTTTTGAAAATCCACACTTTTTGGATCCCCTCCATATCTAAGAAGTTTCTCAGCGATAATGTCAAATGGAAAACTTATTCCATAGAGAACTTTATGTAGAATTCAGTGGAGCATTCAATTTTTTTTTCGGGATATGGTTATGGAGATACGATTCAAACTTATGACTTTTTCAATGGAACACCCTGTATTTTATCACCTCATTAACTTACTTACTTTTTTACTTCAAAATGATATATAATATATAAACATAAATTCTTCAAAAATGCTCAAAAATCACTAAAGCATTGATTTTTAATAGTAGGCTATGGATTTTTCATACAAAAAAAGTTCAAATTGAAGAAATACTAATTGTGATTTTTCCATGAAAGGAACAAGAGCAATACTAACACTAATTCACTAACAAAACACAAAACGTAGGTAACTAATAGCAACAAATAAATAGTAATAAAAAGTTCATATTGTAGAATAAACAACTATTTAAATATTTACTCATACTATTTCATTTCGAAATTATTCGGTAACTTATTCATTGAATTTTTCAAATTGATGTCCATTTTCCTAACACACAATTGACACAATTTTCTAATACGTTTTAATGCATTTAAAATTATGAAAGGCCGATTTTGTAAATTCTGGAAAACTGCCTCTGTTGTTGCACGAAGTTCTTCAATATTATTGTGCCTCTTACCGTATATTTTATTTTTCAAAAAACCCCACAAAAAAAATCCAACACCGACAATTCAGGTGACCTTACAGGCCACCTAATGGGTCCATTTGTTCCAATCCAATGGTCCTGGAAAGTTTCTTCTAAAAACGGCACAATCAACCTCGAATTGTGGGCAGGGGCACCGTCTTGTTGGAAGTAAATGGCATTAAGATAGGCGAGGGGAACATTCTCCAGGAATTCTGGTATTACTTCTTCTAAAATTGCCAAGTACCTATTCGCGTTGAGATCCCCTTAAAAAATGCGGTATTTTATTGATGTCCCCAATAAGAAACAGGCTACATTCAAACCAAATCGACCCTGTTGTTGTTGCTCAAAAATTGTATTTTACCTGTTAAATAAACCGGCACTGCTTATATGGGATTCGTCTGACCATATGACTTTACTCGCAAAATTATTGTCCCTTCGAGTTTGGTTCAAAAACCAATTACAGAAATTCACACGCCTCGCTGCATCACCAGGGTATAAATGCTGGACAATATTCACTTTGTAGGGTTTCAATTTGTGTTTTTTTTTTAAATCCTTTGTACCCGTGATCGGGGAACGCCAGTGTCATTTTCTAACTTCGTACAAGAAGTCTGAGGAGAGACACGGACGCTGGCTAAGACATTTATTTCACCCACTTCATTATTTTCCTTGTTACACGTCTTGAGTCGGGGTTTGGAACACGCACCATAATTTAGTAGATTATTCTTCAGTCGAAATATGTGTGTTGATTTCTCCACAGTCACTTGATAAAAAAAATGCTCCAAAAGTCAACAACAGTGTTTGTAGCATCCATGACCTACTATAAAAAAAATCACAAATAATAATCCCTGTAGTGAAACTTTGAAATCCATGGCACTCTATTAAAATTCAATGTTTTAGTAATTTTGGAGCATTTTTTAAAACTGCATGCTTATATATCATATATCATTTCGAAGGAAAAAAATAAGTAATTTAATGAGATAATAAAATACAGGATGTTGCATTGAAAAAATCATAAGTTTGAGTCTTATCTCCATAACGATACCCCGAAAACAAAATTGAGTGCGCCCATGGATTCTACGTAAAATTCTCTATAGGACAAGTGTTCAATTTGACATTATCGCTGAGAAACTTTTTAGATATGGAGGGGATCCAAAAAGTGTGGATTTTCAAAAACACCCTGTAATTTATAAACGAAAGAAGTTAGGCAAAATCCGTTCAGGCCATCTGGAGTTTCACAAAAAGTGGCACAGGACCGCGGAAACCGCAAGGTTCTACCTTCAACAACAACCGAGATATCTGGCTGTCTCAACCAAAATGGGATGCACTGTACATTTTAACGATCATACGGTAAATAGTTTGTTTTGATCTATTTATTTTTAAATTCGAATTTGATCACTATTTTTTTTGGGGGGTTTGGAGACATTTATGAACTGAATTTTTAATTATACAATTACGTTTCACTTACAGGTGACAAGGGCGTTACCAGTAGATTAGGTTTTGCGTAAATAAGTAATCTCGTTATATTAAGATTCAGGAATGTAGTTAGTTGGAAGAGAGAAATTACGCATTGTATTTTAGATAGATTTCTTGGATAAAATTCCATTTAGTTGAAATTGTATTAGTATAAATTTTCCAAGGTTTGAAATTAAAAGTATTTTGTTCCTGATAACCTCCACGTGTAATAGCGTTGGAATGTGGAGCCAGAGATCTTTCTGAATGTAGTATCCCATATCACCTTTGCTAAGTTTTGTCATTGTAGAATGGGAGGAAATTATTTTAATTAATAAGTCAATGAGGAGATGACTTGGCAGTTGCGGCATGATGTAATTTCTTTCTCTTGAGTATTGAGTATCGTTTTTACCGCGCTCAAAATTTAAGCGACTCTTTTTTAGGAGAGGCTAGTTAATAACTAATTAATGGAAGTGGTTTAAAAAACGAATATAGCGAATTATGGGTAAGGTAGTAATTAGTCTTGGCCAGGATGCTGGGATAGTCTCACATTTTGCTTGTTTGCGGTGAATGCAATATCCGGATAGTGAGAAGGGCTGGATGGAACAAGTTATTACATGTTGGGGTGTATCGAATTATCGTGGAGCAAGTAATCTCCATCACCAATAAAAAGGATAATATACTGGTTCACCACATCCCTAAGTTAATATTTTGGTGGCATATCGTCTTGTCACGATGACCTATTTGGACGTAGAAATAAGTGGTTTTCGTGTTTTCATAAGTTCGTCAGCCTCTGTTCTATGGACCGGTGTTGACGCATATTGATTGTGCGAATTATTTTAACAAGTTTCTGGGTTAAATGATAACGTTCGTGTATATTGCTCACTTCCAACAAATAATACAAACTGATGTAAATATACCGCTTAAGAAGTTTCGTGTAAATATAGTTTCGTTTAATAGACGTGTATCTGAGTGTTTTTTTTTCATTTTTATCATACTGACGAATTTGTATTGAAATTATATGTGGCCATGCGTTACAAAGAGGACGCAATATTTTTGTCATAATCTTTTGTTATTTTGGTATTTCAAGTTACAATAATTTTACTAAGGCACCAGCTGGTCTCACAGCCTTTTAAGGTAATTTAGGTAATCAAATTTGAAATGAATGTTTTTATTTATGTTGCAAGTGTGTTAACATTACGTCGATGTTTTTTTATTACTATACTATATATACAGGGACCGCCATAAAGTTGGACACACATAAGAAACATTTTTATTATTGAAATTTCTGAAAAACTCTATTGACGGTTCGCTTCTGCATGTCTGACAACCAAAAACTCCATAGATTTGGCGGGAATTTTGAAAAATGTTAACTGTGATGCCGAAAAATGGGTCAAATTAACAAGATATCGAAAAATTGTATTAAAAAAATGTATTTAAAATGCCACAAAGACCCCATGTACCAATTTTCGGCCAAATCAGAAAAAAAATAAAAAATACCATTTATTCCCCTCTGCTTTTATTACGAAACATCATAAAATCTTGTTTTACCTGGAAATAGTTTTAATAATATAAAATAGATAATTTTGAGTCAAAATTAATCAAATTTTTGTAAAATAGACAATTTGTGAGAGAAAAATTTAAAAAATATGATCTAGCCACGTCGCTGGTTGTAGTCATGCCCTGTATATTGAAGCGCATGAGCTGATCTAATATTTTTAACCGGTAAATAAAATGTAAACGAACTAATATTTATAATTAAAACTTAACAACACATTATTTATCCTTATTAAATTTAATATTGATTAGTACATTTGAAATTAGCGATTTTTTTAATTTAATAAGTTGGCTTTGAAAAATCAAATATTTCGGTTTATAAGGATGCAAGTTATTGCTCTTTAAAGTGCACCTAATAGTTTAAGATACCTAAAATTATGTAATTTGTGTTATTAAAGCTATTTTCAGGTAGAACAAGATTTTATGATGTATCGTAATAAAAGAAGAGGGGAATAAATGGTATTTTTAATTTTTTTCTGATTTGGTTGAAAATTGGTATATGGTGTCTTTGTTGCATTTTAAATACATTTTCTTAATACAATTTGTTGATATCATGTCAATTTGACCCACTTATCGGCATCACAGTTAACATTTTCCAAATTACCAACAAATCTATGGTCACGTGACAAGTGTCGCAATGGAGTTGTTAATTTTATTTTCGTCGTATTTAAGAAAATAAAGTTGATGATGGTTGCGTGACGATGAAACGTTGTAGAAGCAAACAAAAATACCACGTTGTAGAACATTGAAAATGGCTTTAAGAATGCTTTATTAGTTTTAAAGTAGCTTTACTAATTTACTAATAGGGCCAGAAAAAAATAAAAACGAAATCGCAGAATTTCGGTTTTTATCGGATATATCCGGAACCGCACAAAATAATTTTACTTTCTTGACGGCATATTACTTGCTACAAGATTTAGCAACTTTGCCCCAATTTAACCGGCTCTCTATCTCTTACCGTTCCCGAGATCCCTATACTGAGAAGCGAATTTGTTACAGCCTGTATATATATATATATATATATATATATATATATATATATATATATATATATATATATATATATATATATAGATAACGTACATTATAGTGTTTGTTTTTATGAGAATTAGATTATGAAGTAACCTTAATATTTTTATGTTTATTTGAAGTAGAGTAATTATGTTCACAAGGCTACAGCGACTATTGAATTTTAACGTAACTTTTAAAGGTTCAACACAATAATTTGTTTTTTGAATTAGAGCATATTTTACTTAATTACGACTGGATGTAAATGAACTAAGGTGATTTTCTTTTTGAAGTATAATTGTATTGAAGTGTAGATTTATTAAAGGAAATTATGATTTATGAATTGAGACGATCACTGACCGAACAAGTGATCGATTTTGCATACGAGGGTGTGGCGAAAGGTTACAAATATTTTTGGTGTTACTTTTTATAGGTATCGACCTACCGATTGTAGACATAATTCGTGGGCTTGAATTGTCAGAAGTTTGTTATTTGTTTGAAAATGAGCTGTATTTTTGACGAAATTATTACATCCCGATATTGACGTTTCGTAAATTTTAGGATTTTATAAATTTTCCATCACGCTTAATTTTATTGTAGGGACGTATTTTTATGTTTTAAATTGTAGAGTTAGTTATCGTATTTTCATTTGTTTTTGGTTAGTTGAGATAATAAATTTTGGCGCTAAATTTGAGTTTTGGGTTTTATTTTCGCAATTTTGCGGCTTTTACATAAAGCTTAGAATTTCATTGGAACTTAGGTGAACTTGGCGTAAGGATTTTTGGAATAGAATTGTTAGTAGTAGAGTAGTTTATTTTGGAGTGAACGTTTTGGTTTCCTGTCAGACGTTTTCCCGCTATAAAGGTTATTAACAGGTGGCCTTTTTGACAATTTTTACCTGAATTTGACGATGGTGGAGTTGTGGCGAGTGCACTTTTACGACAATAAGTAAGAACTCCTCCCATACCACTGAGCTATGCCGTGGCATAAATTTCCTTTACGAGCTGGATTCTCTAGTGAGTATTTAGCCTGTAACAATATGCTTAAATATCTGTTTGATATAGATTATTGTTATTCGTGATGAACTTAAAGATGTTGCATAATTATCCTCAAAAACATGTTATTATAGCAATTAAGGTATCAAGGGTGTTACGGGTATAATAATGCCCAGAGGTTAACAGTGTACTTCCCATGGGCGCCTGGTCGTAGGGAAGTGCGTTGACCGAGGGCATTATTCCTGTAGCACTCGTGGTGCCTTCTATATTTAATGTCTTTTTAGTGTGTTTTTCAATTAAAAAAGGGAAAGAATTTTATTTTTGACATTTACTGTCATGCGTATTTTTAGTAATAAATAAAGTGGGTTTGATTTTAATTTTAGCAAAAAACATAATCGAGTTTGTTAGTCACCTTGGTTTCGTAGTAGAGTAGTTTATTTTGAAGTGAACGTTATGGCTTCCTGTTAGGCCAATATCAGACGTTTCCCCGCTATAAAGGTTATTAACAGGTGGGCTTTTATACAATTTTTACCTGAATTTGACGATGTTGGAGTTGTCGCGAATGCCCTTTTACGACAATAAGTAAGAACTCCACCCATACCACTGAGCTATGCCGTGGCACAAATTGCCTTTACGAGCTGGATTCTCTAGTGCGTATTTAGCCTGTAACAATATGCTTAAGCTGTATTATCGATATTTTTATAGAAGCGGGCGGCATTAACATTTTTTTTAAGTTAGCATCTAGATGTCTATTAACCTCTATCTGACATGAAGTTTTAAACATCTGTTTGATATAGATTATTGTTATTCGTAATGAACTTAAAGATGTGTTGCTTGATGATCCTAAAAAACATGTTATTATAGCAATTAAGGTATCAATGGTGTTACGGGTATAATAATGCCCAGAGGTTAACGGTGTACTTCCCATGGGCCTCTGGTCGGAGGGATGTGCGTTGACCGAGTGCATTATTCCTGTAGCACTCGTGGTGCCTTCTCTATTTAATGTCCTTTTAGTGTGTTATTCAATTAAAAAAGGAAAGAATTTTATTTTCGACATTTACTGTCATGAGTATTTTTAGTAATAAATAAAGTGGGTTTGACTTTGATTTTAGCAAAAAACATAATCGATTTTGTTAGTCACCTTGGTTTCGTAACTATACATTCTGTATAATTTCATAATGCCCTAGGGCATTGTATCGCTTATAACATGTGGTGCATTATTGGAAAATAACACACTATGAGGACATTAAAATTATTTCAATTCTTTTAATTTCCATTTTGTAGGTTGGAAGGTCGTGTGATGTTTCTCGTCAGATGTTTTTACTTTTATTAACTATCGGAAACAGTCCATCTGTTTAATAAAAATGTTGAGGTGTTTCTATTGTCACCGAAAACACAGGTTTAATAAGAAACTTTATTAACAGAATTCATTAACTACTTTTTATTTGATTCGGAGCTACTTAAGGTAGATCTTTCATTAAAAGCGTGTTGTGTGAGAAAATATCTCTACACAAAAACTATTTTTAATTATACCTCTATATGTTAGAGAAAATGAACAAAAGAAAAACTGAAAAAAAAAAGAATAATTTTTAATTAAAGACACTTTCAAGCTTAAAAATTAAGATATTAACCAAGTTTAACGTAAAACTTAAACCTACACTGCACGTCATAATTTCCGCTTTAACAAAGTAATATCTTAAATTACAAACACGTACTCCGAAGAACTTTACATCTTAAAGGTGTTAAGGGTTTAATTTGAAAAGAAAAATGCAAATAGTTTGTATTTTTACATCTGGTTATATGTTCAACAGCTGTGAAGGATTATGCATTCATTTGAATAAAAACAGATATATTTACCTAAGAAAATGTAGCTATTTTCGTCAGTGCAGATGTAGAATAATATAAAGAATCGTGATTACTTTTACAAGTGATGAATTCATTATTTATTGTAAGGAGATAGAACTAGAACCGGTATAACAAATTTTTTTAGTTTGTTTGTTTTATTTTGTATAACATCCAGTTACAAATTCATTAAAGTTTTGATTGCATTGCTGAAGTTTGTATGTACTTAAGTGAAAATGGGATACGTCATTAGTTTTTGTTAGAATTCAAATTAGCGAGGTGTACAAGTAGTTACCTCATTGTGACGGGTGACTTAGGTATAATTAATTTTACGTATTCAAGTAATCCTTCAGTGATACATTCACTGTCAACACCGAGTGTTCAGTAATTAATCCTGAGTGTAGGTGCGTTGTTTGTGAAAAACCAAAAGTTTATACATTTCATTTTGTACATTTCAAATATTATTACTACCTTTAGAATCAAATCCAATTTAGTACGTCTATAAATTCCTTTATTTTCGTTCCACTTTCCTAATTACTTTTGTTATAGAGTAACATGGGTAGACTACAAAACGTGAAACGTACAAACGTAAAATGAATGCAACTTATAAAAATTCTGGGACAGTGAGTTTTGAGCAGAAAACAAAATCATATTATTTTGTTTTTTAAAGTGTACGTGTATTAACTTTCTTTAGCATTATTAACTCTGTGACGTTGAAAACTTAAGATACTACTCCGTCTTTATTTTATTACACATTATCGCATTAAGTATATTACCTATTTGAGTCTAGGGTGATAATCTGTGTCGTATTATACGGGACTGTCACCTTTTTTAACACGATTTCATATATGTAATTACTTTAACATATTACGTATTTATAAAGAAGTCCCTTTTATGTACCGATTCTGACGTTTCATTGTTTAAAATGAACTAATTAAAGTCTAGAAAGCACGAGAAAGGTAGAGCAACCTTCAGATAAGACACAATAGGGTGAAAACACAAGTTCTACAATTTACGAGAGTTTTCTAGCATTTTTGTTGACTGAAACAAATGCGTTCCAGCTTATGAGGCAGCATCAAGTATAACGCGAAAAGAATTTACTTAGGACGGTGTTTGGTACGTGTGAAAAATAAATATACCGGTGCATGTAAATAAATATAGTGTAAATACTTATATTAAAGTTAAGTGTTAATAAATAACTGTTTTTAACCCTCCGGAGGGCGCACCCGAGGCAGAATGCCCCATATTCTCATTTTCGCTTTATAGAAACAATACCAATAACATATTTTACTTAACACGTTAAGGTATTCCTACTTGATACCCTTTACCCCTACTTCCAATACATACGACAATCAGCGTCTAATTTGTCAGTTAATATTCTACTTTTAGTGGGACTGTGTCAAATTTACGGTGTGTTTGCCGCAGCACGCCTTGTCATGTAAGTATAATTTTATTTATTTATTCTTTTGCAGGCATTAATTCTTACGTAACATAATGTCAATAAATGAAATAATTGTATAAATTTGTATACATATTATTTTGAGTAACAAACTACGTGTAAAGACATTCATATATGAAAGATTAATTCCTACGTGAGAGTTATAAAATGAAAAAGTTGTACGGATCAGATATTTACAGATTCATTTTTTTAGGTCGCAAAAATTTTTAAGATCCGACGAGTTGGAGGATGCTTTAGAAAGAACACTAAGAGAGTTACAAGATGAAAGTGGGGAAGAAGAGGAGCTAAGTGAGTCGGAATCAGAGACAGATGAGACAATAACAAAAAATCTGTATAGCAGTGATTCGGAACAATCTCAGTGCAACAGTGACATGGACTTTGAAAATGAATTCCAACAGACAGGTGACTATCAGTTTTTTATAGAAAAAGATCAAGAGACGCGTTGGAAAAGTACACCTTTTCCTTCTGCTAAAACTGCGTCTAAAAATATAAAAATATTAACCGGTACAAAAACAGTCGCTAGAAATACATCTAAAGAAATAGATGCCTTTAAATTGTTTATTACAGAAGATATGATTCAAGATATTGTTACCAACACTAACATATGTATTCAGAAAAAAAGGTCTGATATTGGATACTCTAGGGAAAGGGATTGTCGAGATACTACAAAAATTGAAATGCAGGCATTATTTGGTGCTCTATATTTTATTGGTAGAAAAAGAGGAAGACACACAAACTGTTTGGAGTTATGGGATTCAGATGATGGACATATTATTTTACGTGCACTGTTTGGCTACAAGAGGTTTAAGTTTTTGCTTCGAGCTGTTAGGTTTGATGACATAAATATTAACAGAGAATCAAGCGATAAACGCCGCTGTCCGTAATTTTCACAACACCTTTGTGAGTAACTGCGTTGCTAATTTCAACGTTAGCGAGTTTGTGACGATTGACGAGATGCTAGAGGTCGATGTGGTTTTGTACAGTACATCCCTAACAAGCCGGTCCGATATGACCTCAAAATATACGCACTCTGTGATGCCAAGACATTTTATACATTAAATTTTTTACTGCAGAAAGCAACTACCTGGGCCCTATTTGCAGTCAAATAAACCGGATGACGTTGTTAAAAGATTAATAATTCCAATTGAAAATTCAAAAAGAAACCTTACCAGTGATAAATATTACAATAGCTTTCCACTAGCTAAAAAAAGTATTACTTTTCTGGGTACAATGGAAAAAAATAAAAAAGGATACCTTATGAATTTTTGCCAAACAAGCGAAGAAAAATTAAGTCAAGCATTTTCGGATTTCAGTATGATTGTTGTTTGGTGTCAACTGTCCCAAAGCAAAGCAAAGCAGTTATATTTCTTTCACAATGATAGTGGAAGTGACGTAGATAAAAATACAAGAAAACCTCTGGCAAACTTAGATTATAACGCCACAAAGGGAGGCGTATATACTGTAGACCAGATGTGCGCATCTTATAGTACATCAAGAGTCACAAGATCATGGCCTCTTTCTTTGTTTTATCGACATTTTAATATTGCTGGTATAAACGCTCGAGTTATTTTTAAATTCAACAATCTTGAAAATAACGACTGAAGCCTTTGACCTAATGGTAGAACACTTGCAAGAAAGGAGTTCAATTAAAACACTCTCTAAAGATATTTCTGTTTTCTTGGCAAAGTACAAAAGAAGCGATAAACCTATACCAACCACGGATAAACCTGGAATTTGTTATCTTTGTGGAAAGCATAAAAACAATCGAACAAAATCTGCCTGTATAGTATGCAAAATAAATGTTTGTAAGAAAGACAGCAACATAAGTGTGACATGCGACGTGTTTGGCAGTGATGACGACAAAATGGACGTTAATTAACCTACCCTATTTAGCTTTGTTTCCACAGTTTACTAAATGGTTTTATTTAATCGTTAGTTTAGGATTGTTTGTTCTTTTCTGAATTAATATGCATAAATTAATTTCAAGTTAAAAATAAAATTAATAAAATATTAAAACGAGTATATTGTATAACTTATTAAAGAAATTGGGTATCAATTACCAAATGCGGTGCAAATAGCCCAGTCAATAAAGGTAAAAAAACACGCGTTGTCGCAACTAATTAGGGGAAAGCTGAATTTTTGTAGGATGTTAGTATACAAAGTATGCACTAAAAAAACACAAAGTCCCGACCCCCACCCCTCTTGCTTTCTCCCCCACCCTCTCCGCAACCTTGCAAGAGCAGCACTCTGGTTAAATACTTACAGCTCGAAAACGCATTATGATACCGGGGTGTTTCTTTTTTTATTTTACTCCTAACAATATTATAAACTAATTATGTTATATACACTTTTTATGTAGATACCTTAGTTTCGCCGATGTACTTAAATATATACAGAAAACTGTCACTTCAAAAATAAAAAAGTAACTTAAACTAATTATACATTTTTATCCGTACGTCATACGAAAAAAAGCTTTGAACAAAACTTATAGATAATCTAATTGGCTTTAAAATGAGGGGTCTAATAAAATTTACCGTTGAAATAATATCTTAAAAGACAGCGATGAGACAGTTGTAGACACCGCGCCGTCCGTGCGCTGGCTGGAGCCGGGCCGGTCCTGTTATCTATGTTTCTTGTTGAATACTGTCTCTGTTTGATGGGAGTGGACCGTGTCTATTTAGTGTTCGGATAACCATTGCATTGTGCGGTTCGTTGGGATTTTGTTTTTCGTTATACAATTTTATTTGTTGTAAAGAGTGGTTGTGTTATGTCATATGTGGTGAAATTTTGAGAGTTGTGATATTGTCATGGATTGTTAATCGGGGGAAGCAAGATGTAAGGTAACATCTGCAACTGGACTATTGTTTTTAAAGTTTGTAGTTAGATATTTAGTATTAATAATGACTGATTTGATCAGTATATGTGTAATATGTAATAAAGAAGTGAAAGATGCCGGAGTAACTGTCACTAAAGGTATAAAAACTTTAATTAAATCTAGTATTGAGAGAAAAGACTTAATACATAAGTTACTTGCTAATGTCGATGTTATAAAAGTTCATTCAATATGCAGACAAAATTATACGAGACCTAGTAATATTAAAGCACCATTAATAACGCAAAGTTCAGAACCTTCTACATCGCAGCATTTTCTCAGAGTTCATAATACTTTTGATTTCAAGCATGATTGTTTGTTATGTGAAAAAAACGCTGTTTTTGACCCAAAACGTCCTTCTAAATACCGAAAGCAAATACATGAAGTTTCAACAATAGAAATAAAGCAAAGGCTTCTTAACGCTTGCGATGATAGGAATGACGAATGGGCATGTACAGTTAGGTCTAGGCTTTTAGAGCTAATCGATTTAGTTGCTGCTGAAGCCCGTTACCATGGAAAATGTTACAATAGTTTTTTAAAACCTAAAAGCAGTGAGCAAAAGGTAGGACGGCCAATATCAGTGAACTCATTAGCTAAATTCAATCTGTTGACTAATTACTTGGAGAATGACAATGAGTGTCAGTATTCACTAAAGGATCTGCGAAATATTATAGTGGAATTAAGTGGTTCTGATATAGACTATACTGATTATTATCTTAAGTCAAAACTTGTAGATTTTTTCAAAGATCGGCTAGTTGTGCATAATTTATCTGGAAATAAAAGTATCTAATGTATGTCCCATACTAGTCACAAGGTGTTAGACTCATGGTACGAAAACAGAGAAAAAAGTAACGAAGAAGAACATAAAATAATTGTTAGAACAGCAGCCGAAATTGTTAAGGAAGACATTCAAAAAATGAATTACGAATGTGGAAAATACCCAAGTGAAAAAGAAATTGGTACTTTATCAAATGATTTGATTCCTGAAACATTGGCACTCTTCACGTCTACAGTGACTAAGAAAAGAACTGGAAACTCGGGCCCTGACATAAGTAGGAAACGATCTGTGATCAATCATACAGTAATTTCTGCTGTAAGACCGAGGTCCTTTTTGTCGTCAATACAAACCTCTTTGTCTCTATATTTGAATAGAATGTATGGGTCAAAACATCTGATTGATGTGCTTTCTGCGCTGGGAGTTTGTTCTTCATACTATGAAAGTGACCGATACATAAGATCATTAATTACGGAGGGCCCCCCAGTCATAGAATCTAATTCCTTTACACAGTACATTTTTGACAATGCTGACGTTAACATAAGATCATTAGATTGCTTAAATACATTTCATGCAATGGGAGGTATAGCACGGAATGGGACAAGTGGCCGCCGCCTACTCGCCGCTGCCGAATGGCCGCGGCCAACTGGCCGCCGGAACAACTGGCCGCTGGGACAACTGGCCGCTGGGACAACTGGCCGCTGGGAGAACTGGCCACCGAGACAAGTAACCGCCGGGACAAGTGGCCGTCGCGTCGCTGTAAGTAGGTACAACTTGACCTCAAATAAATAAATGGCTAATTTCATTTATTGAAAACAAACAAACTGATAGTGAAGTAATAACTCTAATAAAATACAAAGTGGATAAATCTACAATATTCGATTATAGGAAGTTACTTGAAAATATTCAGAAATAAGTAGTTTGTGGGATCGGTATGCCATTATTCTAGAATGTTAATGGCACGTTTATTGTCGTTGACTAATTTCTAAAGGGGCAAATTCTGTTCTTTGTTAAATTTTCACAAATTTCTTGGAAACCCCACTAATTAACTTGACTGATATTTTACTTAGTTGATTTATCATGTGCTTAAAGCGTTCTGTATTGACACATCTATTCATACAACTGTATATTATTATCTCACATGTGCAGTATGTAGTTGTAAGTATCCTTTAAAACTTTAAACTATAAAGTAGGTAAGATTAAGTTTTTTAGAAGCAGTCGGCGGCCAGTTGGTTCGGTGGCCAGTTGTCCTATCGGCCACTTGACTCGCGGTCAGTTAGCCGCGGCCAGTTGGCGCCGGCCAGTTGGCGGCGGCCAGTTGTCCTAGACCGGGTATAGCATGTGTCACACCATCGCCACATGTCTCCATCACCTCAGAAGTACCTAGATTAGTTGACAAGTCATTTAAAGCTTCAGAAGAAATTCGTAAACGAGCGTATGTCAAGCGAAAAATCAGTGGCTTAGCTGGAATTGTTATGGAAGACTTTTCAGATGTGATAGGTTTTTTCCTATGACGTAAGAATAAAAATGTATAATTAGTTTGTTACTTTTTTATTTTTGGAGTGACGGTTTTCTGTATATATTTAAGTATATCGGTGAAACTAAGCTATCTACATAAAAAGTGTATATACCATAATTAGTTTATAATATTGTTAGGAGTAAAATAAAAAAAGATACACCCCGGTATCATAATTCGTTTTCGAGCTGTAAGCATTTAACCAGTGTGCTGCTCTTGAAGGGTTGCGGAGAGGGTGGGGGAGAAAGCAAGAGGGGTGGGGGTCGGGACTTTGTGTTTTTTTAGTGCATACTTTGTATACTTACATCCTACAAAAATTCAGCTTTCCCCTAATTAGTTGCGACTCGAAACATTTATTGACTGGGCTAAAAAGCCGCAACGCGCCCACTCGTGAGAGTTGGTTAGGCGCGCCCTACGCAAGGTTAAATAAATAATCGTTATTGTGTTGAGTGTATCTAAGACGGTAGAAAATCAAAAAATGCCAAAAACAAGGTATACATTTAATGGAGATTTTAATAAAGATTTATTAAAAAGACTACCTCAGCTAGTAATGTAAAATAATGTAAAATAAATAAAAGTTGTATGAGCTTTCGCTCGCACATGGTAGAAAGGCGGATATTATTAAACACATATCGACAACTAAAAAACCAGATATTGCTCCTTCTAGTAGTAGCAAAATGTGGTTTTTGTTCGTAAAAATGGAAAAGAAGAACAAAAACTAGTTGCGATTGAACGTATTCGGTCATACCACGACTTGATCGACAATCAGTCCTTTCGTTCTATGGATTGCACTAGCAAGCTAATAAAAAGTCGGTTCCAACAACAATTTATATGTGCCAGAACCAAATTTGAAGGTATTGTGTGCAACATTTTACAAAAAGAATTACACGCACACGCACACGCACACGCACACGCACACGTACACGCACACGCACACGCACACGCACACGCACACGCACACGCACACGAACACGAACACGAACACGCACACGTACACGCACACGAACACGCGCACGCATACGCACACGCACACGCGCACGCACACGCGCAGGCACACGCACACGCACACGCACGATCTTGACGAAACTTAGCCTAACGTTTTAAAATGAGATAATAAGTTGGTTTAGCGATGGTGAAAACAACTTGATTGAATAACCTTTTCTATATCTACATATGTATGTGTAGGTCGGAAGATAAAAATGGCATTACACTTTATGAGGATATTTTGCTGAAAATTTACTTGTACACTGAAATCCGTTTTGGACTAAACGAAACTGTGAAAGTATTATTAACCCTTCGGAGTTAACGTGCGACCGTTGTACATAAAGGTTAACGTCGGTCCGTTAGACCATTTATAGAAGATATTAATAATTTTGGTGTTTTTATTATTTTATTTGATTTTTGTATAATTATTAATACTTATTAAGGTTCTAAGTAACGTAATATCTCATTAAAATAAGAAAAAAAGATAATATTTTGTAACACAACATATATAAAAAAATATAGAGAATAAAACTAAATTCTTACAATGTACTTACCTAATAAATCAAATAACACATTTTATAAATAAACTACTATGTTAGGTTATGACTAGAAAAACAGGCTTACATTTCATCCAAGCATTCGGAACACAAGCACTCTATGTGTTCTAAACACAAATATTTGCTACATTTTCTGCAACTATATTTAGTTTTCCTATTTTTCTTTGAGCTGCAAATAGCACACCTTTCATGAGAATTTTTTCTTGGTGTAAGTTGGGGTTGAATATCTAAACCGCAAATTTCTCGCAATCGCATTTTGGTTAGCTTAGGTATTCTTTCACATTCCGCTCTTCGTTTTAGGTGGCCTTCTAGTAACTCAAAACTAAGTTTTTCCAAGAACATCCTTCTAGGTATTGGTCGGTTTTTGTTATTATTTTTATAGATTATTATGTATGCATTGATAGCAGCCACGTTCATGGCACTGAAAAAAATTACCATTGGCCAACGCCGAGTTGCTCGAGCACAGTTGTATGAAGCATACAGTTTATCAACAACATCAACTCCCCCTTTGATTTTATTATACATCATAATCATTTCTGGTTTGCCTGTAGAAGCATTAATCTCGTCATCATGATGCATGGTTGACAGAAGGAGCACATTTTTATTTTTTTTAAGTATATAGGATACAATTGTTGTCTTTTCTTGAAAAGCAAACACGCTGCTTCCTACAGGTCGTTTCAGTGATGTGAATTCAATAGGCAATTGTGGCTTGTTTTTTCGAATAGTGCCTGTAAGTGTTAGTTTATGTTCATAGAGAAGTTTTTCTGCAAGGTTCTTTGATATAAAAAAGTTATCCGTAGTTACATTACGTACAGATCCCAAAATTGGTTCGCAAAGACGCAGAACTAGTGACATATTACTGTTGTCAACTTGATATGGTCCCTCGGGCTGTTTTCCTACGTACACTTCCATATTTGCAGTGTAGAAAGATTTTGAGTCACATAAAGCATATATTTTTATTCCATAACGATTTGGTTTGCTTGGTATATATACTCTAAATGAACATCTTCCTCTGAAAGCTTCCAATTTTTCGTATATTGTAGCGTATTCAGAAATAGAGTAATATTCCTTACAATGTGAGTTAAATGCACAAAAAAAATCGCGTATAGCTGCTAATTTGTCTGTCTTTTGACGATCAATTCTCGTCTCCTTGTCGTCAAAGCGTATATGCCTTAGTAAGAATTTGAACCTTGCAAGCGACATTGCAAGTCTATATATTTCTATTGAAGATCCATTTGTTCGAAATAAATCACTAGCATTCAGATGATTGTTTTTATTTACTCCTGAAAGATATAACAATCCCAACAATGGCTTTATTTTGAGTAAATCAGTTTCCCATTCAGTGCTGTTGGCAGAATTCTCGGTTTTCATTCTAATAAATATGTTTGTATATTCTACTACTTTCTCTAACATTTCGTCAGTAAAATATAGTTCCCAAATGTCTTTTCCTAAGGAAAGTTGGCGCGCAATACCTTTTACTCCGGGCTTTTCGGTAATAATATTCTCCGAAGCAGTTCTAACATTTCTCGGCGGGACATGCTTCCTCCATATTGTTGTTTTATCCTTGCCGGTAAAAGTAGGTTCTTGAGTTTTTGGAGTTGTCACATCCATCTGCTGCTCGGTCTCATCATCTTGTTCTTGTTCCATATCAGTATTTTCTTCAAACACCTCAATATGATCCTCTTCGTCGCTATCTTCTTTATCATTGTCCTCCATTATTTCATCGTCTGAATCGGTCTGAACCTCATCAAAGAGTCGATGTAGCCTTGCCATCTCTTTTTCATCGCCCATTATTGAAAATCTGATAAATGTATAAATAGGAATAGAATTTTGTAAAAATTATAAAGTAAAACTTACTCTTATATAACGTAAAATATAACGTCGGTCTGACAGACCGTAAACGATAATAAATATAAAAGTAACTGTTATAGCGACCAGCTGACACTGTACTACGAGTAAATAAGTTGGGACACGGAGGTACTAAAAGGCAGTTTGTAATATAAACAAATAATAAAAAAATGTTTTCAACATCGGTCCCTGAGACCGCACGTTAACTCCGAAGGGTTAACCAGAAGTGGCGCACCTGAATATCTTCATCTGTACGTTCTTTTTAATTACCTTCCAACGCAGGCACACACACACGCACGCACGCACGCACACCACCACGCACGCACACACACACACACACACACACACACACACACACACACAACACACACACACACACACACACACACACACACACACACACACACAAAAACACACACACACACACACACACACACACACACACACACACACACACACACACACACACACACACACACACACACACACACACACACACACACACACACACACACACACACACACACACACACACACACACACACACACACACACAACACACACAACACACGCACGCACGCACGCACGCACGCACGCACGCACGCACGCACGCACGCACGCACGCACGCACGCATGCAGCGCGCGTGCACGTCGACACACACACACACACACACCGACGGCATGCCCGATATTGGCGAAACTTGGCTTAATCTTGTAAAATGAGCTAATAAGTTGGTTTAGCTATGTGAAAAAAAATCGATTGCATTACTTTCTATTCCTACATATACATGTGTTGTCGAAAGGTAAAAATGGCATTACGTATTATGTATTAGTATGGGGAATGCGAAATAATCTACAAACATTGAAATACATAATACTAACTTTGCTCTAATGTTTGCAAAACAATTTCATCTAACTTAATACAATGGAATTGGCACAAAACGGATACTTGCTTACGATTTTGATTAAAATTCATTATAATTCACTGTAGTCAGAATTGCTACTACTTGTTTTACGTCACAAGCCCCGCCCTCTGGGACACCTTGGCCACCATTGTTTTTGCGCCCACGTGGGGATCGTATTTTTCACCACTTTTCTTTATGGCTTCTTTTCGGAGGCCATTTTCAACCTTGATGGAATTTTCACTCTAATTAGAGCCCTTTTGATTGTGTTAAGAACCTTTTTGTCAGTTCACTACTTTTTTTACGGGGTCCATTTTCAGTCCTTGATGGAATTAGAGCCCTTTTGGTTGTGTTAAGAACCTTTTTTTATGACTTCTTTTCGGTGGTCATTTTCAACCCCTTGATGGAATTTTCACCCTAATTAGGACCCTTTTGGTTGTATTAAGAGCCTCTTTGGAGTTTAGCCCCAGGAAGGTAGGCAAATGCGTGCGCATACAATGTTCTAATAAGGGGCCCTAATGCTACCTCATAAGACAGCTATTAGAACTTGTGTTAAGTCTGCGCCCTCTTATCGTGGCCTCCTTGGCGGGAAATTTGAAATAAGGGGGCTGTAATGGTAACTTGTAAGACAGCTATAAGAACTTTTGTTAGGTCTGTGCCCTCTTGTCGTAGCCCCTTAGACATTACAATTAGATATACATCAAACTATTGTTGTTAATGCACGATGCGCGTGTTGGTTTTAGTAAATATTTAAAAGACAGCAACAAATAGAGTTATATTGGTGTTAAAGGATAAGCACAATAAAGCAGGATACCTGTGATTGCAGATTCTTTTTCACCTGGTATTTAAGTTATGATGATAACAGAATACACTTTAGTATCGGTTAGCGTTCCGAGATGGAAGGTTAGTTTAAGCATCCCTTTTCTGTAATAGCAGCGAGGCCATCGGGGTGTGGGAAATCGTATTTTATCGTTGATTTTCTAAAAAATATCGAAACTGTTTGCGATACAGTTTTTGAAAAAATTATCTGGTTTTACGGCGAATGGCAGCCATTATTCGAAGATCTTTCAGTGGAATTTCGAAAGGATTACATGATATGGAACAGTTTTACGGTGAAAAACCGGTCTTAATAATAATTGACGATCTAATGCGCGACACTAACGGTTCGGTGGTTGATATTTTTACAAAGGGTTGTCATCATAGAAATCTATGCGTGTTTTTCTTAACGCAGAACATATTTCATCAAGGACGTGGACAGCGAGATATCTCTCTCAACGCTCATTACACAATCTTGTTTAAGAACCCATGTAACATGGCACAAATACAGCATTTAGCAAGGCAGATTGCACCTGGCAGCCCAAAATTTTTAGAGGCTGCGTACCAAGATGCTACTTCTAATCTGCACGGATATTTATTGTTCGATTTAAAACAGAATACACCGGATGTGCTACGCTATAGAACAAACGTATTCGGAGCTCAAGGTATTTGCATGAATATATGGCGGTCATAAAGATTATGTCATATATGATTGTTGACTCTTTAATCGAAAACACCGATATCCTGCGCGCATTAGCCAGATTAAGTAAAAGTCAACGTAACGCTTTATTGAAATGTCTGGATAGTAATCAGGTGGAATGCGTATGCGAGTGTGCACATAAAATTTAGGTCATGTACCTCTGATCAGAAGCAGTGACTCTTTCAACATAAGCACACTTTAAGGCGTCTGGCACAGAGAGTTGAATCTATAAAAAAGAAGAAACAGTTTGTCGTACAGAACGGCGGCGCATTTCTACCGCTCCTGTTTGGACCATTATTTGGCGGAATTCTGGGTAATTTGTTTCAATTACCATGGACCACCATCTGAAGAAGATGATTGTTCTACCTATGGATTGTATACAGCGCTTGAAAACGCCAGATATCACGAAAAACAACATATTAAGTCAGTTGGGTAACGACATGGATAAAGTTTTAAAAATCAAAATGACCGACCATGACAAATGGCAGCAGTACAATCAAAGATATCTACACTTTTCCAATCAGCTACGTCAACCCACTAGTATAACAATCAGCGGTGATGATGGTGATATTAGAGATTTGCCGACACGCAAAGGTCTGGCAGACGACGAGATAGTATCAACTCTGCCTGTTTCATACAAGAAGAAAGGCACTGATTTCTTGCGTACACTGAATGCCGCCGATGATGTATTTTGGGATAAAAGGGGAATTATGCCAACATTGAACAAATTGACAACGAGCTAAATAACCACGAGGCGAAGCGTAACACATACCATCCCTCCTCAATATAAATGGCTTTCTAGTTGTCGTGTTGGAAATGTGATGCAGCCTTTTTTAATATCACCTCTAACACGTCCTCTTCCCCTGCGGGTGTATCAGTTCTATAATAAATTAAAGTGTCTGTCGCACTGACAGCGGCAAAAGAACAAGGGTACTGAGTTTCTGAAATGTTGTTTAATAAAACTTGACGTCATATTGTCGGGAAAATACATCATGGAACTATTACTTAATAAGGTAAGATAAAACTCCATTTTATATATCTCTCAGCTGCGGCGCTAACATCCAGGCATTAAATCCGTCACTGTATCCACGCCACTTGACCAGATATTGTTTATATCCTCCGCGGCCCTTCTCTGCTAAAATCTTATCGCCTTTGAATATGGCGTCTTTATCAACCGTAACAACTTGCAACTCCTCCTGGTAAAAGATGTCCGCAACAGGATCGTTATTAAGATCGCTTATACGATAAACTGGCGGTCTTATTTTTATCACTGCACTAATTGTGAAAACTTCCTCGCTCCAGTTCGTTTCATATCCCTTCTCAAAGGTGTACTTAGTTCTGGCGATTCTAACATGTTCACCGGCTTTATATTTAGGATGACGTGATGTGTCAAAGCCTTTCGCGTACAGCTTATTCCACGCTTCCAAAATGTTTTCATCGATTGTAGCCGCAGGTGCCATCTTTATACCTGAATGAAGGCTATTGTTGTAAGCAGTCGCAAGTTTTTGGAGCACATCAATATATCTGTAAGAGTTTTTGTAGGTGAAATAACGTCACATATTTGTTTTTAATATTTTATTAGATCTTTCAACTACAGATGAGAGAGAGAGAGAGACGTGACGGCCATCTTGGAAACATTATCAAGGGGGCTGAGCTATCTGCTGACCAATGAAAGACGCTGCGGGCATATTGGAATTCTTCGGCAGCCTCTGTTGTCTTGAGAAGTCTTCAGCTGCTTCCGGTATCGCTTGATGTCTTCAAAGGCTCCCGGTATCAATGAGAGGCATGTCGGTCATCTGGCCGTGTACTTTATCCCCTGATGAGTTCTTCAGAATGGATCTTCGATCTTCCTATGAGGATATTGCATGCCGAGGTGCCATGTAGGTAAGTTCTTCGCCGTTGCTGGTCTTCTTAGGATAGAGTCATCGATGTGTCGTAGAAATATATATATATATATATATATATATATATATATATATATATATATATATATATATATATATATATATATATATATGCAAACGTTACGCAGCGAATTTTCCAGTTGGAAAGTATAAAATTAATTAATATAGAAAAGCATTCCATGTACATATTTTTTAACAGGTATCCTATCTATTATAATAATAAAAGTTTGAATAATGACGCTTCCTTGATTAATCACATATTGATGAAAGTTATAACTAGGTAGTAAAGGTGGTGACCTCTGCAGTAAATAATACGTATTATGTTTTAATTGTAAAGCTAACATATAGGTGACAGGTATGTAAAAGTAACATTTACACTTATTAATCGCCCGAAGTAAAGAACCAGCACGACATATAGTGGTTTATGCATATATATCTTCATTAATGATATATTTATATTTTAATTTTAGCCTATAATTAATTATTAATTAATACAGAAAATCAGCAGGTATTGAAAAGTATTCCAGGTACATATTTTTGACCAGGTATCCTATCTATCTATGATAATAAAAGTGTGAATAATGACGCTTCATTGCTTGATTACATATTGATAAAAGTTAAATATTTATGCAAACGTTACACAGCGAATTTTAAAATTAATACAAAAAATCAACAGGTATGGAAATGTGTCTCCTTCGCTTCTTTGTTTCTTAATTTATACACCTCATAAAATCGCTTTTTCTCAGTCTCATTTTTTGCGGCAATCATTGCCATGTACGCATCTTTTTTCTTACACACTGCCTTTTTTACCGATTCGTTCCATCAAGCACATCTTTTCTGTCTACCTACAGTCGCTCTTCCACATATCCGCATGGCACAATTGCCAACACAGTTTTGCAAGCTTATCCATGCACTTTCAACGTCGGAATCTTTTATTTGTTCGTTCCACACTATTTCATTCATATTCAACTCTTTACTCACAGCCCTTGCGTATTTCATTCTCGCACCATTACCTATTAGTTTGTCTACCCTAATTTGGACGTTCATACTACGGTTGTTTTCCTTCTCCAGACCCACTTTTGCTCTAAACACACACTCGATACAACCAAACGCGATCCGATCCACACTTCGATCCGCGCATTACTTTTGTCTTTCCCCAGGTTTCTAAGTCATTCATGATACACTATTAAGTCAATCATACATTTAGATTCACCTCTCTGCCATATATACATATGCACATTTTTATATTTAAACTACGTATTAGATACAAACAGGGTTCTCTCCACACAGATGTTCACAAGGTGTTCACCATTTTCATTGACTCTTTTGTCTCCGAACTTTCCTAGAACGCGTTTAGAATATTCTCTCTGTACACCGATCCATCAGTTCATATCTCCCACTATCATCACTTTTTCTTTGGCTTACATGCGCTTAACACGGTCTCTAAATTATTCCAGAAGTTCTCACACTTTTGGCCTTTTTCTCCATTCACCGCTGCATAGTATGCAATAAGAAAAATTCTTCGAAACTTCACTTTCATTCTAACCCACATTATCCGGGAGATGCCAATTCGTTCTGTTTAACATATCTTTTCGCTCTTTCACTTTCAATCACCCCAACTCCTTTTGCGCCATGCACTTCAGTCTCCTGGCCATAGTGCTAGGCTGCCATCCTCCATCTCCACAGCATCCTTTGCACTTAGTCTCTGATACGCACAGAATATCAAGCTGCCTTTCGTTCATTACATTCGCAATTTCAAATTCTTTGCGACGCATACCTCTAACACTCCACGTACCGACTACCATTCATTCCCTGCAGAGTCGTCAGTAACGGAGCCTTGTCTGTTTCGACATTCACCTCCCCTTGCAGCCACGTCGATCCGAGGCAATTGTATTGTTCTTTTCAGCAATGCCATAGCGGGCAGACCGGTTGCTAGCCAAATCGTGTCCCCCAGTTATTTGTCTACTGGCCCGACACGTAAGGAGGTAAGAAGTAGTCAAGAAAGAGATAAATAATATAGAGTTTCTAGGGTAAATAGAATATTCAAAAATAACGTTAGTTTGGTTAATAAACATGTGTCCGAAAATGCCTCCTTAAGATACGACCCTGTAAAGGCAGCCCTAAAAATCCTTTTTTTTGAATCTCTGAAACGATTTAAGATACCTAAATGACATTTAGATTACAAATACATTTGATTAGGTCATAAAAGATAGTGTTGACAAATTTGTAATATTTTGTACAAGAGCGTCGCTAAGGGGGGAGGGTGCCACTTAGTTTGCCCCCAAACTCTTTTTTAAGGGCTTAATTTTTTTGGGCAAGAATAATATTTTTTAAACAATTTGCCACAAAAATTGTTTTACTTAAAATAAGAAAATAAAAGAAACATGGAGTTAATTTGATTTACTTGAAATAAGTAGGCTCAACTGCTGACTCGCGAATTATTTTGTTTGCCATATTCGTTCGACACATTATTATTGGTAGTTTGGTTTGTTTGGCAAGCAATAACGCTTTAAAAACTTTGACAATTAATATGTACACTAATAGTCACTATACCGATATGTTGTTAACATTAGGGAATGTGATGGAAATGCTCAAGCAGCGAAAAGAAGATATGCGGAAAAATTTCCAAGAAGAAGTGTTCCGGATTCAAAAACACTTTTAAATTTAGTGAGGCGGCGCCGTGAGACAGGAACCTATAAACCAAAAAGGTAAATTTTGGTAGACCACAAGGGGCAAGTAATATTTTAAATCTAGTTGTTGCGGATCCTACCATTAATATAAGAAATGTGCCAAGGGCAAGTGTTTCTAGTTTACATTGTATATTAAAAGAACAATTATTGCTTCCGTTGCACTACAGGCAAGTACAAGGATTATTGCCTGAATATTTTGTTTTGAGAAGAGACTTTTGCGAATTATTACAAGAAAGAATGACACCGAGCCCTGATTTTTTGCAAAATATTCTTTTCACCGATGAATCAACTTTTACTAGACAACGTATGCTTCATAGTCATGACAGTCATGTCTGGACAGAGGAAAATCCAAAGGTTAAACATGTAACGCATTATCAACATAACTTTAAGTTGATGGAAATTTAAATGGTGATGGTTACTATGAATTTTTTGATAATCGTTTATTTCCGCTATTAGATTTGCCTCTTGATCTACGAAGAAATATGGTTTTTATGAATGATTAACGATTTAGCTATAGGGGTGCTTAATAAAAATGCAAGGACATAAAGTGTATTTTCACTTTTTAAAATAAAATACAGGGTAATTCATTTGAAAAAATTGACAAAAGGACGTTGAAATGAGAATGATTTTCGTGTCCAATTGACCATAACTTTTGGAATACCTTGTATAACGTAATGAAACCCTATATTGGAAGTATGGGGGAGATGAGCTTAATCTAAATTTGAAATAATATATAGGGTATCCCATTTAAAAAAAGTATGTTTGGTTCACCCTGATAATATGTAACACCCTGTAAATACGAGAATAATTTTATAATGTGAAGTTTGAAGTTGCCTATAATTTTTGTAAATAACTTTCTTTGATATATATATATATATATATATATATATATATATATATATATATATATATATATATATATATATATATATATATATGTATATATATATATATATATATATATATTACTTACATAATTTCCAATCACATTATGTTTCAATTAGATTGTTCCCTATGCGATTTTTGATTTTCGTGCTACTTACCAGAGTTGCTGTTACTTGTTTGGGACCAAATTATTTAATTATTTTTAATTTAGATTTCCGAGTTAGTTAGTTATTTTTTTATTTAATGTAATATTTAGTTATCGAATCTGTTTTATTATTGTCGTGAATTGTGACAACTTAATAATAATTAAGACTAAATATAGTAACAAAGGCAAAGGTGAGACTAAATTTTGAATTTGCAGTCAAGAAAAAATACGGCTGCCATGTAGTCACATCTTTTGCATCTTATGTTTGTGTCAATATGCCGGGATTAAGCTTACTTGTAAAATGTTCCGACCTCTCGTAACTTTCGGAATTTATGATTTAAGCACTCTAAAGTCCTACCGACATTTCACCGTAAATTTCTTAATAAGATGCATTTTTATTAGTACGTTTTTTCTTTATTGTAGTATTCATGTTATATTATGTTTGTGTTCCCATGCAAATGGCTCTGTACACAACCTAATCACTTTTAAACTGCGCATATTTTGTACCGTTAACGTATGTTCCCGTAATAATCTGCTTGCTTGATTACTTACGGTTTTAATTAACGGATGTCCCGCATATAAATGCTCAATTTACTTCACGTTTCCGTGCACTACTTAGTTGGTTAAGATTTCGAATTTGCCGCATTTAACACGCACATGTTTCACTCCCAAGATAGACAAACATGACAAAAACCCAAACACAAAATTTCTTCACATTTAAATGATTAATTCCACTTATTGCACTGCATTTAATGTTGAAAAGTATAGATATTAATAACGTATTTATATGTAGTTGGTTATGGTAATTATTTAAACACATTAAATGATTTAAAATTTATTTATTCTTCAGAGCGTAACGTATACACGTCCGTACTCAACGAGCGCACTTTTCCCAATCGACTATGAAATACATGGTTATTATTTAAATGATCTTCACCTAAGATATGTTGACAGTATCAAAAATCTGGGTTTAATTCCAATTTTGTTTTGTTAATCATATTGGTCAAGTTGTAAATTCCTCATATAAAGTAATAGGCTGGATTAAAAGATTTACCAGAAATTTTTCAAATATCAGTTGTATTTTATTATTATATTGTTTTAGTTAGATCAAAATTGAACATTGTTCTTCAGCCTGGTTACAGTATCATAAAAACATTATTCAGAGATTAGAGGTAATTCAAAATTACTTTTTGGGATGTTTTCTTTGAGGCCAATGATACACCATGTCCTTTTGATACTCCAACTGAAGCTGTGTGGGAGGATGCAGGATGAGTAATGAGTTTAGAAGTAAGAAGAGAAGTGTCCGTTTTGATGTTTTTATATAAATTGATTAATTTAATAATCGATTGTACTGAAATGTTTATAAATTCATGTCCCCAGATCCAACAATTTTCGTTCGTTTCAATTCTTTCATATTCCCAGTTGCAATACTAACAGATATCAATTGCCCTTTAAATTTTTCTTTCAAATTATTTAACAACTTAATTAAGAAATATCCATCTATTTTTTGCAATGGCCAAATCATTTTTAAAAGGAATGTTATTAACGTAATTAAGACTGAGTACTTCAGTGTTTTCTTTTATTATTTATCGTTACAGTTTGATACTGATGCCGAAAACTAGGTGGTGCCCTTATCAAGATAATTTGTAGCTGAGTCGTTTGGGAAAGCACTTAGATACGTGGGCGTGTGGTTGGCGCAGAAATACAGTAAAACTTTAAAAAGGGCACCACTTGGTTAGTTATTGTATAGCCCTCAAACCAAGAAAAGGCACACTAAAGACTACAGACACAACTACAATAAAGGCAAACCGTTGTCCCGGGAGAGGACAGGCTAATTTAGGATTCCTGATCCTAATACGCCGAAAGAAAAGAAATACTGGTCGTCCAACACAGTTCTCTATTTCATATAGAAGTCCAACTCAAATAAAGGAAACACTTGCTATTCCCCTAGAACAAAACTTACTTCTAATTTTACCTATAAGTGTAAAGTAAAATACACCGTCCAAAAGGGTAACTAAGTTATAATAATCATAAACCCCACATAAATGATACATAAAATAAAATTATAATAAAACGTGTATAATAATAAGTAACCCCAATCCGTAACAATATTAAACCACTTACCTTTTCAGTGCTTTAGGTATATATAAAGAAATTACGAAATATAATAAAAATTGAACACCCCAAAACACAACAGCACCGTCAGACATCCAGCGAAGATGACGTCAAACCGGGTCGCTATAATATAAAAAATAATTAACCAAATCGTATACTAGCCAGAGGACTACCCCTGAGGTTAAAGAATTTGATAATATAAAATAAGCAGCAGAACTTTAAAGCATCCCAAAAAGGTGTGTAACTCATACACTACAGGAGGCGGTAAGTAGAGGAAGATGTACCGTGTTTCTAACCTAAATCTGTCTAAAGATGGGAATAAAAAAGAAAACTAAAATCTACGTTAACCTAGGTTACCAACTATAAACATGCCTGCGTCAAAACACGGTACACCATCCTCTATTTATACCAAGCTGGTAGCGTAGTGGAGACACGACCTACTTAGCATTCGGGAGGTAATGGGTTCGATTCCCGTTACCGTCTACCTTGTATGAGGTTTTTTCAGGGGTTTTTCCTCATACACATGTAGCGACATGGTCACTGCATATGCACACCATGTGCGGCTACTTAGGCGAACGCTGGGGTAGTATTTTCCCCCTCAGGACCCTAATTGCGTTCCTTCCGATCCTACTCCTCCTCCAATTGCCACGAGTAATAATTAAATGCATAAAACTGTATCCACAAAATTTAATAAGAATCACTCTGATCCCCAAAGGTGACAAAGCGATCACTAACAACATCTAAACCTTAACGACCGAATGCCTTATTACCATATTATAGCAAATCCCCCGTTATTATCAATTTTATAAATCACATTAAAGCCTAAGTTTATACATATAAAGCAGTAAGCACAAAAACAAATATCAAGAATATAACTACACTAGCATGTATTGACAATCTACCATGAATCATCCTGTATAAATATTTACAGATTTACAGTTAATGACGTCAACCTCAGATGTAGAATTTGACAGCTGTTTACAATATCTTTAGAATGGTTAATAGTAGTTAGTACACGAATAATTAAGGAACCTTGCGTGAATAGTATATTTAACAATTTTTACTAATTTCAAAGTAAAAAATAAAATTTTAGGTGCATAACATTGATATCTGAATATCCAGGCTATGCATAAGCAACGAACATCTTTTAAGGTTATATAGTACCTGTAGCTAACTGAAGGGAGATCTGCACTTCTGTTCATAATTCGTCAAAATAGTGCCTGGTAGTGAACAACACCCACTGTAATTATGGTTGTCGTAGGTGGCTGTTTATTGCTCCAGTTCTCTGTCACGTAATAAACAAATAGAACTCACCAGTAAGTTGGTTGTGTCTGGAATACCAAAACGTGATTTAACCTCGATATTTTAGGTAGAAACCGAGTCAAAAACGAAGAAATCTTCTTGAATTATGCACAGTTTCTCGCTTTAGTGGCCAGTGTTGAGGAAAAGGTACTGCCAGCATATTCATCAATCCGAGTTTAGAGAAGTATTAATGTGCAGGTCAATAATCGTTTCCAGAATAAGACACAGAAGGAGATAAGAAAAAGAACCTAAATAAATCAACGTCTTAGTCACAAGACTAACAATAGTTGTGGAAACTTAATATATAAGTAATAACCTGAAGAGATGAGAGAGCATGTAAATTTTAATGAAACTTAATATAAACCGCAAAAATTAAAAAAAAATATAGTACTAAGCAAATGTTTGGAAATTAAAAACCAGCTTAAATTGAATGTAAACTTACAATGTTAACTTTGTAAAATTAAAGAAAAATTCACGTAGTTCCCTTACACGCTAACTAGATAAAGTGGCGTGCTTTGAAACGAAAGATTACAACCCTGTTCTAAATTTTCCTGTTTCCACCAACTGTAACGCTAATATTTATCAAAAGCTTTTGAAATTTAGTGTAAATCTTGAGTATACTTTGCGCGGTGTTGCCACTTCTGGCTTTTATGGCTAGACACCAAATACTAATTTTGTCAGAAGTAAAGTGTGTTGCCTACCAACGGGTAGGTAAAATTCTCAAAATGTGACAACATTACGGGTGATAATTAAAACCGTCACAAAACTAAAAAAAACTCAGGTAAGATAACACATCGATTACCTTGTGTGTTATTATTTATGCATAATTACAAATGGTTACTATTTATTAGGTAGTTGCGAAAATGAGAAATTTGTAAGAATTTCCTTTAGTGCATTTTCCCGAATTCACGAGTCGAGGCTATTTTTCTTATCATTAATATTGCGGATTATAGCATTGTAGGTATGAACGCAAAGTGTTACCATTCCAAGATTATAATTAAAAACACCCTTTATTTTAACCGTAATCATATAACTGAAATTGTGGCTCCTTACGTCTGTCTACATTCAGTTCATTTGAGCCTTATACGCTATATAATTCATTCAAATTTTTGCTGTATGTTTAATAAACACCCTGAATATCGTTTAGGAATTGTTGGTGGAATACCTTTTTTCTCCTCGCGACGTTTCATTCGAGTAGCCAGAAGGGATAACATTTTAAATATCTCTTCTAAAAAACTCTATCGTTTCGGGTTTATGGCCGATCTCGCTTATAGAGGGTCGAAGGTGGCAAAATACTCCCTTTCTTCAAGATTCTTGATAGAGTACCATGAAGGAACATTTATTAGCATTTTGAGGTGACTAAAACTGTCGAGAAAAGTGTAACCCTTTTTCGCTCTAAGAGAAGTATCTATAAGCAGCTCGCGGTGACCGTTCAATACGGGTTGTCTTACAACGAGTTGTGGCATGACGTGTTTTAATCTATTGTTTAGGAATTGTGCCTGATCTCGCTCACAAGAGGTTGCAGGGATGAGAATTGGTGTAAAACAATTCCTTTCGTTAAGACCACTCATTAGAGTGCCATGAACGCACAATCTTTTAAAAATCCCCTCCTTTCTTTAACCCCTTCTTTCAACCTTGAGAGAAGACCTCGTTCAAATCAAGATCCAAGACCAATCCCGCTCCATATTATTTATTTATTGAAGTCATACTTTTGGGCCTTTTTCCACCGAAATTATTTCATAAATAACGATAATGACTTTTCCAGTCAAAATCCATTAGCTTATAGGACGTTGTTGCAACATACTGTAAAATGTTTCAAAACCCGCGCATTTCTACGTGAAATCGTTTGTGAGTTCTATGCATATGGACGGGGTTTTGAAATTTTTACTTTGACATGTGATTTTCACACGAACCATATTAGTAGCCGTATTTACTAGTGTTCTACGGAATACTTTAAGGAAAAGCCACATCATTCTACTTCCAACGTTTCGGTTTAAAATCCACGTATAGGCGGACGGACGGACGGAAAGGACATTCCGGTGAAGTGTTTGCAATGCATAATAATCACAAAACTTACTCATAGAGATTTCTTTAACAATCAGAGAATAAAATGTGTCAAATGTTTCAAACTTTAATAAATATACATTTATGGAAAGATAGAAAGAATTTTAGGTAATATTTAGATTAAATATTGCTCAGTTCATTTATATACTGGACTAGAGTAACTAAACAATCGTCAAATAGATATCCTATCACCCCTGAAGTAAAATTTGCAGTGATCATAAGATAAGTTTAAATAATATACACAGTTTTAATTTCGACTTTATCAATGATACTATTATAGTAAGTTATAACAGAACTTTTTTCATTAGTGTGGTTAAAACCCGTTGACACATTTGAGAAAAGAATGTTGGTGTTATTTCCAAGTAGTAAAATCATCAATATTTATAAAAGGATGATCTCGGCGGTGGAGGGGGGTTGCGTGTGTGTGAATAAACAAAGGAAAACTCAGAAGATGCTGACTTCCTTGATAAATGAAAGGTGTGGAAGTCGCAATGTTTTCACTTTTGCGTTATTAATTAACTCTGATGGTAATTCTTTAACCGATACTGCGATACTTTTCAAAAATAGACTTACCTCATCGTTTTCATCGTTATGTGTTGTTTGTAACAGTATGTTACGGTCTTTGAGTCTCTCTTCCATCATCTCAGTTATTTGACATTTTTTTCACCTGCTAACTCGTTTTTTTACGACTATTGGAGGTTGATGCTGCAGCAGAGTCGGATTCACATGGGACAATGGTGTATTAGGACAGTGTTCTACTATGTTCGATTTGCTCCTAAAAATAAACTTAAATTAGTAGATTTATACATGGTACTACAAAGTCGATGCGAAATCTCTATATTCGTTGCAGGTGCAAAGGTCAGTTAATTTGAAAAAATCGTAATATTCCCTAGATGACACGGAAAAAACTGAAATTTAACAAAACCTGAGCCTTTTTAAGGAGATATTTTAAAATAATTTGCACTTTGTCATTGGCATTTTTCGCCAAAACTAGTGTTATCAAATTTTAAATCTCCGGTTTCGTATTCGAGCGGCCATCAACTTTATTTTTTGTTATAGGCGCCATATTGGATATTGGATTATCCAATGGCCGGTGGAAGATGAAACATCGGATTTGAAATCTGATATTACTAAGTTGTGGAGGAGAAAAAGTATCAATGACGAAGTGCAAATTATTTTAAAATATAAAATACTTACCTTTTTTTGGGTTTTTTAATGGTGTATGTTAAATTATACAATCTAAACGTTTCGATAACGCTTACAGTTAACTTCGTCACTAGTAATATTATATATTAAAATTGTTAGAGATGTTGAAACAATTTTGTCAAGGTTGAAAAATTAAAAAATGTTATCGAAACGTCTATAATTTAACATACACCATTAAAAAACCCAAAAAAGATAAGTATTTTATTATGTGTAACAATGGTGAAAGTTTACATTTTCATATTTTAAAATATCTCTGTACATAGGCTTAGGAAAAAAGAAAAACGATTTTGCAAAATTTTGTTTTTTTTCAGGTAGATTCTGGAATTCTGAAGCTGCATTTTACTGAGCACTAAAATGCACAACTTTGCCCCCATTTAACCGACCTTGTATCTCCGACCGTTACGGAGATCCCCATACTTCGCGTCGAATTTCTAACACACTGTATAGTGTAGGTTAAGTGTGTATGACAGTGCTAGATGGACTTTTTGGTTAAAATACTTCTGTCGTTTATATTCAGCTGTCTACTAGGATCCATTTTTGCATTCCATCAGCTTATGAAGCAGTTCCTGTACCTTTTTTTTTTGATACGTGTCTTTGATATTCTTCCATTGCTTACGACCATCTACCTCTGTAAATAATGTACTCAACATTAAAATTACTTTTTATATATCTAGTTAATTATTGTTTTCTTTTTATGTTTATGGCTACTGGAGAATCATTTGATTTCCTGCAGTTTACTTTACGAATTTCATACTGCTATATAAGTAGAACCGTAAATGAAATTCTTGCACTATTAAATGAAAAGCTTATGCCCATATTTTTACCTTATCTGTCAAGTCAAGGACTGCACAAAGGAGCAGAGGAATTTAAACATAAACATCATCGGGGCTATCGATGGGAAACACTTTCGTATATTTTGTCCTGGTAAAACTGGCTCATTAGGAAAGGAAGATGACAGTGACATTTTTAACAAAAGTAATATCGGTAAGCTCTTCAATAACGGACATGTTTTCTTCTCCCTATAAACTTCCAAAACTGTGCCCTATGTTTTGGTTGGTGACTAAGTTTATTTTTAACGTTGTTGGTTCATTTGGAAAGGAAGATGACAGTGACATTTTTAACAAAAGTAGTATCGGTAAGCTCTTCAATAACGGAAATGTTTTCTTCTCCCTATAAACTTCCAAAACTGTGCCCTATGTTTTGGTTGGTGACTAAGTTTATTTTTATCGTTGTTGGTTCATTTGGAAAGGAAGTAGTATCGGTAAGCTCTCCAATAACGGACATGTTTTCTTCTCCCAATAAACTTTCAAAATTGTGCCCTATGTTTTGATTGGTGACTAAGTTTATTTTTATCGTTGTTAGTTCATTTGGAAAGGAAGATGACAGTGACATTTTTAACAAAAGTAATATCGGTAAGCTCTTCAATAACGGACATGTTTTCTTCTCCTTATAAACTTTCAAAATTGTGCCTTATGTTTTGGTTGGTGACTGAGTTTATTTTTAACGTTGTTGGTTCATTTGGAAAGGAAGATGACAGTGACATTTTTAACAAAAGTAATATCGGTAAGCTCTTCAATAACGGAAATGTTTTCTTCTCCCTATAAACTTTCAAAATTGTGCCTTATGTTTTGGTTGGTGACTGAGTTTATTTTTAACGTTTGGAAAGGAAGATGACAGTGACATTTTTAACAAAAGTAATATCGGTAAGCTCTTCAATAACGGAAATGCTTTCTTAATCTTTCAAAATTGTGCCTTATGTTTTGGTTGGTGACTGAGTTTATTTTTAACGTTGTTGGTTCATTTGGAAAGGAAGATGACAGTGACATTTTTAACAAAAGTAATATTGGTAAGCTCTTCATTAACGGACATGTTTTATTCTCCCTATAAACTTCCAAAATTGTGCCCTATGTTTTGGTTGGTGACTAGGTTTATTTTTATCGTTGTTGGTTCATTTGGAAAGGAAGATGACAGTGACATTTTTAACAAAAGTAGTATCGGTAAGCTCTTCAATAACGGAAATGTTTTCTTCTCCCTATAAACTTTCAAAATTGTGCCTTATGTTTTGGTTGGTGACTAAGTTTATTTCTAACGTTGTTGGTTCATTTGGAAAGGAGGATGACAGTGACATTTTTAACAAAAGTAATATCGGTAAGCTCTTCAATAACGGAAATGTTTTCTTCTCCCTATAAACTTTCAAAATTGTGCCTTATGTTTTGGTTGGTGACTAAGTTTATTTTTAACGTTGTTGGTTCATTTGGAAAGGAGGATGACAGTGACATTTTTAACAAAAGTAATATCGGTAAGCTCTTCAATAACGGACATGTTTTCTTCTCCCTATAAACTTCCAAAATTGTGCCCTATGTTTTGGTTGGTGACTAAGCATCTTGCTTACATACCCATATGATTTAAACTATCCCTTGGCCTGTTGCAAGTGCCGATATCCGGAAGGCAATTTTCAACTCTCTAGGGCAGGAAGAATTTCAAAGAACTCGTCTTTGGCTTATTGTCTCAAACATTTAGAGCTTTCAATTTTTCGTCACTATCGCTAAATCGACTTATTACATTATTTTGCAACGTTTGACAAAGATTCACCAAGATCGACCATGATGTCTGAGCGTGTGTGAGCGAGTATGTGTGTGTGTGTGCGTTTATGTGTGAGTATGCTTGCGCATGTGTCCGTGCATATGTACGTGCTTGCGCGCGCGCGTGCGTCTGAGAGTGGGGGGGGGGGTATGTATGTGTGTGTTTGTGAGGGAGAGTGTGTATTTGTGCGTTTGTGTGTGTGACTGTATGTGCATGCGTACATGTCGACGCGTGTGCGCGCGCGTGTGTGGATTTTTGGATATGTGCGTGTGCGTGTGCGTGTGCGTGTGCGTGTGCGTGTGCGTCTGAGTGTGAGTGAATGTAGGTGTGTGTGGGTGGATGTGTGTGCGTGTTCGTGTTTAGCTTACATACTGTGTGCGTGTGCGTGTGTGGATGTATGTTAGTATCCGCAATAACTCAAAAACGACAACACTGACTTACATCAAATTTCGTATTTAAGGCTATTTTCATCTCGCCTGGAGCTGATTAGATTTTGGGAGAAATTCAGCTAAGGTAAGGGGGACGGGTCTATTAGGAGCAGTTTTTGGCCTTATGATTTATTTTGAAACAGCTGTTTATTTGAAAGATATAAAAATACTAGCATGTAGACCTTAGACATAGAATTAATTATGTTCTAAGCAATTTTTTTGATACGACGCGACGTGTAATTTAGCGGCAAATAATCCTTTATTAGTTTTATGAGGTACAACAATGGGCATTTATTATGTAATCAGATAAGTGCGTTTACCATATATTACACCCATTGCACACAAAACTTTGTTTATAAATGATTGTGTTTTTTTCAACCCATTGGTATTCATTATCCGATTGGGCACGATTACACCAAATATCTTATAGTTGAGATAATAGAAAATTATTCCACTACCATCAAGTAGACACTTTTCGTCATGCAGACTTTTGTATAATTGTTAGATTAATCACAAGTATAATTTTCAGAAATTCAGTTTGTTGCGGATAAGGTATTTACTGATTTCGTTAACGAATTTGATATTATACATGGACAAACTATGAATTCCAATGAAATTTGAAATTTAAAGTTTAATCCAACAATTTACAGGGAATAAAGATATAAAACAAAAACCACTGAAACGTAAATCATTTTTATAATCTTTTCCACTATGAATTTTAAAGTAATGTGAAAACTTCAGTCAATATCGTTTTTGAAATGTTTATGCTTATATCGACAAATAATTTGATGTAATGCTTTTTACACATTTTTCCTTCTTATCGTTATCTTTAAAATATTTCTTTTATAATTTTTAATTAACAACTCAAAAAACAAAGAAAGTAAGAATTAGAAGAAAATGAAGTGAAAATATTTATTGGAAATGATTCATCACTGTCTAAAAGATCCACGATAACTTTTATATTCACACACGAACACTTAAGTCAATATACACAGATTAATCCCAAAATTCTTTAGTATATTAACGACGTTTTAAGCAGGAAACTGTCTACAGTTTTATTTGATATATGCAATATTGAAGAGTATTGGAATGTCACATTTCAAATCGAAGCTATTATTTTCAGTTTTAGAAACTCGTAGATCACAATACCCTCGTCACATGGTTTAAATTGTAGCACACCAGGTTCAGTGAGAGATTGAGGGTGCTGCAGAAACTCATCCCTTATGTATGCTGCATTTGTAACATGTTATATGGCATAGGGTAGTTTTTCTGTCCTGAACTGATACGGATGCTTATCAATAATGTATGAAGTGGCCACAAACTATATGTAAGCAAAACATAAATTGTTTTAAATCTTAACACAATCACTGATATATAACAAAACAATAGCTAGTTACAAGATTCTTCGTATTAACATAATGACAGCTTACACAATTTTATCCCTTTCTACAACAAAAGCTATTTTATATTTGTGTGTTTTGTTCTAAAATTGGTTGAAAGTAATCCATTTTTAGACTTGCGTATAACGAAATCAAACAATTTATGAGACCGTTAACGAATTAAGATTTATTAGTTACTGAAAACCACTGTTTACCTTAAACCTTTTTAACACTGTAAAGAAAGCAACACTACGATTAGACTGCTCTAATTATCCAATAGGAAACTTAATGTGATAAATTTGTTCGTGAAAAGCAGATCATGTCTCACTTTATGTTCTTCAATGTTTGGAGATTATTTCGGTTTGCATTCCCCCTTATTGATACATATGTAACACTATAACAATTTAAGCTTTGGGTAACCAATCAAGACAATTGATCTCCCCTGCGAAATTAAGGTGATTTAGAAGCATTTGAAGCAATTCGTTTATTGTTTAGATTGACGCATGCTATTTGGCATCATGTTACGGATTACATCAATTGGTAATTATTGTTATTAATTACCTTGAGGATGTGATTGTGTCTTAACACTAGAAGTACGGATGAGGTCAAAATAACCGATCTCATTTCCAATTCGCTTCAAACTTTTCTTCTATCGTTCCAATTTTAACAAAATTTTATTACTTTTCCTAAAAGTGACTAATGATACGATTTCTTATGAATTTTTGTTTGCATTGTGCATATAATTGCTTTACTTATCATAATTACCTTTTAAACACGATTTCGGTCATTATGACCGCACAATTATTTCCTAATCTGCACGCTTTAGTTAGGTACTTTACCCTCAAGATGGCGAAATATCTTACTGAAGCCGAACTGCAATACGAAACTGATAATTTAAATTTGTACAATTCCGACTGTTGTAATTGTAGTGATAATAGTGTAGTGACATCAGAGGAGGGTACATCCTACATTTTGGAAGATGCATTGTCAAGCACCAGTTTTCCAAGGACATCAAACGTTAGTGTAGAATATGATGCAGCTGACGGTATTAACTAGAGAATTCTGAGAGATTTAAATAACGACTGTGGACGTCATAACATACTTAGAAAAGAAGCTGGCCCAACCGGATATGCTAAAAGAAACGTTGAAAATACTTACATACGTTCTTGTAGAATTTTTGTTGACAATTATGTGATGCGTAATATATTAGGAAGTGTACTGAAGCTGAAGCAAGTAGACAATTGGGTGGCAGTCCTTGGACAACTTCTTTGGAAGAATTAGACACGTTTATATCTTGTCTGTACGCTTGTGGGATCTATGGTGCTAAAAAATTACCAGTAGATCAATTGTGGGACAAAACATGAATGCCTAATTTCTTTTGTGATGTTTGCTGCAGTATCTGAAGTATGGAATAAATTTGTAAGTAACTGTATTATGTGCTATAAACCAGGAGCAAACATTACAATTGAAAAGCAACTATTTCCTACAAAATCCCGATGTTCCAATATATGAGTAACCAGATAAATTTGGTATAAAGTTGTGTATTGCAGCTGCCGAAACAAAATATATGTTGAATGGATTTCCTTACTTGGGCAAGAACGATTCAAGACCAACTAACATGTTATTATGTGAACATACTGTTATGAAATTTATGAAATCCTTTCTAAAAAGGGGGGGGATGTAACTGACATCTCTCAATTTGGCCAAAAATTTGTAAAAAGAATCGACATCACTAGTTGTTGAGTTTAGGTTTATTATTTTTCCGTTACAGTGTAATCTAAACTCCGGTCAATTTGACCGGTATCGTATTTATAGGTAAATAAATTATGCCTTGTTTCTAGTGTTAAACAACAGTAAAGTGCATAACGACTACCGAATTTTGTGTTGTTCAGAACTACGAAATGTGCAAGACCGTTTCTTTGAAATGTTAAGTCTTAACAAACGTTACTTTGTGCATACATATAAAAAACTTTTAAAGAATTGGTACAGTTTAAAAATGGAAAAACTATCGAGGCGCTTTAATACAGCGTTTAAATTAAAGTTGATCTATTCATTAAGTTGCCTTTGTTACGATTTATATAATATGCATTATTTAGTAAAATGAACGTTTGAACGTACTGGATATGGTACTAATCCGGGGTTCAGCACCCACTTTCGTTATTTGTAGTTTTAGCTTTTTGAACATGGCAGTATTTATAACACTAGCGGTTAAATGGAGAAAGTTTTAGAGCATATTGAGCCCACTAAAATGTCATTCTGAAATCAAGGCTATCTCAAATATTTTTCAAAATATTCGAAAAAAAAACTGAAAATCGACGATCTTTATTTTTAGCTATTATCTCTTTTATTTGAACAGATATAAAAAAATAAATTACACTTTGCCATTGCCACTTTTTATCCTCCCTTGATTGGTGACAGAAAAAAATTAATCTGACGTTTCGTTGATTAGAGACCATTATCAACTTTATTTTTTCATATGGGGCGGAAGTTAGCTAACGGTATAAAGTAATTCCTTTTTTATTCTAAATCCAACGATGATAATTCGACGTTTCGACCCTCATTCTTAACATTTTCAAATATTTTTTTTATGAAATATTTTTGGAAAAAAAATAAGAGTTTTTTTCGAATATTTTGAAAAATATTTGAGATAGCCTTGATTTCAGAATGGAATTTTAGTGGGCTCAAAATTCTCTAATACTTTCTCCATTTAACCGTCCTTCGATCTCTTATAGTTCCCAAGATAGCAATACTGCACGGACCAATTTTGGACACGCTGTATATATATATATATATATATATATATATATATATATATATATATATATATAGTATATATGTGTGTGTATGTATGTGTGTGTGTGTGTGTGTGTATGTGCGTGTGTATGTGCGTGTGCGTGTGCGTGCGTGCATGCGTGCGTGCATGCGTGCGTGCGTGCGTGCGTGTGTGTGTACTACATAAAAAACACACTTACACATCATTTTACGCTTTCATTTTATGTTGAACACCCTGTATCTCTGAAACGAAGCGATTTAAACAAAAATCCTATTTGGAATTCATCTTTGCCTTGATGTCTTCCGCATGTTCACAGATTTTCCGATTTTTCAGATTTTAAGAGGTACATGACATCAAATTTTCTTGTTTATCTTAGAAAATCACAAAGTCGAAAGTCACCTGATTCGTGTATATTGAGTTGACAAACGAAAATGGGAAGAGAACCTAAAAAACCATTTTGACCTGGTCGTATTTCTGCCACTGTATCGAATAATTGTGTATGACTCGTGTAGAGTGTGGGCAACGTGCATATCAGATTGTCTGTGTGTATAGTTCCTGAGAAATAAAAAGGAAACGTCCCTTTTTTAGAAACTTCAACACCCTGTATCTGGAAAATGGTGGCTTTTGGACCATATGTTCATTTGACTAAATTAGCTTAATTTCACACGTAGAATACGCCTTAGAAGCTTTGGCAGACATTTTTTAAACACTGTGTATATACAGAGCTCTGCTCCAGTTAAAAATCATAAAAATATTTTCGCAAATACAGGGTGGCCCATAAGTCCATGTTAACACAAATTTATGCATGATTTAATGGAACACCCTATATATTATTCCAGATTTGAATTCGCTTCTTACATTACCCTAACAAAATTTTAGTATCTTATACAGTGCTTTCAAAGATATGACAATTTCTTCGTCTGAATGGAAATGTATTGATCACTTTGTATCTTTCAAGAAGAAACAAAATTAATTATTATTTGTAGTAGGATATTTTATGTATACGGTCTATTTTATTTATGTACAGATGTCTACACAAAGTATCGGAAGTTGCATACGGTATGGTCCGAAACGAGAATTGTAGATTTCCTCGAAATTTTCAAATGGAACACCCTGTACTTTTCAACACCCTGTACTTTCATTGTCATGGGATAGCTTATTTGCTACTCTACCAATTTCACTAAGCATTTCCTATATCTAAACCCACCCGTTTTTTAGTTAAATTCGTCTTTATCCGAAACTACCCGTTATTAATTAAAACTAGGCGTAAAAGTTATATCTTTTAAAGGGAACACCTTTATATTTAAATACTATTGGGTACGGAATAAAGTACGCAACATCCTTTATATTTGTGATTATACTGATATGTTTTAAAGTTTCAGAGATATTCATCCAAAGGAGTTATTAAACATAGCAAACTTGTGAATAGTTTTATTTCAAAATTATTGTGACATCATTAACGTATGTATAAATAAACATCCTGACATCAATTTAGCATTTCAAAATATTTTAATTAAAATCTATGTTCGATATGTCTTCCGTTATCTTGGAGCTGAACTGAAGGCGGTTTTGAAAGACCTCTTTCCAACATGTCGGGCGTAATACTCCCAAACGCCTTCCTTATTCTGTGTTGCATATTTTCTTGTGTAGTCGTATTTGTGAAAATATTTTCAAAATGTGCTGTCTGGCAAAGATTTTACTGCTCCATTTTAATATTTTTTTGTCATTTAGTTGTAGTAGAAGATGGGACCTAAAATGCAGGATCCTATATATATATATATATATATATATATATATATATATATATATATATATATATATATATATATATATATATATATATATATATATATATATATATATATATATATATATATATATATATATAAGATAAGCTGGATAAATTAGTAAAAATGTGCAAGGTAGAGACACTTATTTTTTAAGTTATTTCAAAAATATAAAAAAAACGAAAAGTAAGTACTTCCTCATTGCCAATTTTTGAGCTCTACGATAGGATATTTATACAATTTTTTTCCGACGTTTCGTTTTCTGGTAAACATCAGTAACTTTATTTTTTTTCATATGGTGCGAAAACATAATATCCTGCGTTAGCATTTTTCATAACCATTTCTATGATGTATAACATAATCTGATTGAATGCAAACTTTTTTTTTTGAATTTCGTTTAATTTTTGATTAGTAGGCTTTGAACAAAAACACAATTTGATAAGTATTTTAACATTTACGTATTTTACAAAGGCTATTATTAGGAACGTATCACACAAATTTCTTGAGTAATTTTATTAAACGCTGCGGTAACTGCTTTGAAAAGTTGTTCTTTCGTTTCGAAATGGTGAACGTAAACTAGGTTTTTTAAGTAACCCGAGAGGAAAGAATCCAATGGAGTTGTCTGGTGACCGCGCTGACCAGGAAACGTTACCATAACTACCAATTAAGAAATTCTTGGGAAAGATACCCTGGAACCTGCCGAGCGTTGTGCGCTGAAGCATCGTCTTGTTGAAACCTCAAATTTTGTACATTATGTAACGGCAAATAATCTAGGTTTTATTCCAACTGATTATGTAGTAAGTTGAAATAGTTTTCCCCTGTTAAGGTATTGTGGTAAATAAACGATCCCACTATTGTTGTTCTACCAATTCTGTGCCACATGTTGAATCCAAATCTGCATTTTGAACTATTTTAAAGGGAAAATTTAAGTCGATTTCACGTGGCCTGGTATATCTTTCACAGAAAGTCCTCATTTTATCTCCAGGTCGAAGTTCTTGGCAAATTTTAGATTTATAAGGTTTAAATTTACCTTTTCCCAGAATAAAATGTGAAGTAGATTTCACTACTCCAATTTGGTTTCAAATTTTCCTTCAAGATTTTCAATAACTGCTTGAATAACTTGATATTCTTTTTTTTTGTACATGTACTTGTTTTTAGCAGCTATGCAGTTTTTAGGAGACCAGGTATAACATGATATCCAATTTTTCTAAGTTATCTCCGGGCATAATGAATATTCTTAGAAACAAACAATTACTGTACGCAAGTGTAAATAGTCTGCATTTTTAAAGTGTCAGTACCATCAACACCTTTTGCCCAAAGGCTACTAATAAAAAATGAACGAAATTAAAAGAAAAACATTTCTTAACAGAAAGTCAATCAATCGTATTGTATTATATGTCATCGAAATGGTTATGAAAAATGCAAAACACAGAGTATAATACGTCTTTCCGCTATATAAAAAAATAAAGTAGATGGTGTTTACTCATAAACGAAACGTCAGAAAAAAATTTATAAATACCGTCTTGTAGAGCTCAAAAAGTTGCACTATTTTTTTTCATACCTTTTGAAACCACTTCAAAAATAAACAAAAGCGAAAATCAAAAAAATATTTTTCAATAAATAATTAAATTATTAGAAAATTTATAAAAAATGAAAAAAGATAAGTGACTTTTGTAAACGCTCCCCCTTGCGCAACTTTTTCCTAATTTATCGAACTCTGTATTTATCATGGTTTCTGAGATCCCCATGCAGTGCGTCTATATGTTGGTCACACTGTAAATATTGTGATATTGTTCAGAATACAGCATTTTAGATATAACCCTGTGTGAAAGTTTAAATGACCACTATACTATAAACTATCCCTAAATTAAATCAAATATAGGTGCACTACCTGACTATCTTGCTTGCTTGTTTGCAACAATGTTCTGCAACTTTCTGTAAACTGTGTTAAATTCTGTAAGTTCAAATTGTGGAGAAGTGGATGGTAAAATTAATTTACATTATAACTAAAACATTTTTGAAACAAAACTGTTGTGTGAAATTTAATTCCCTAAATCCCAAATTTAAATTATGCACGATTCTGTGTGTTATTTTATCATAAAGATTCGCCGGTATCTTGTTGAGGACAATTAAATGATACAGAGATATACTATGCAATGGACCCCATTTTTTATAGTCAGCCAATTCCCATCCTTAATCTGGTGCTAAATCGTTCTTCGTTAGACTGGGATTGAAATTAACAAAAAATTTTGCCACGTTTGGATTTCAAGAGGGCAGGCGGTCTCGGTCTTCGAAAGTACTCACTTTCGGATCCATGATTGTAATATCCGCGCAATTACGTCTAATATTCATGCTGTTCACCAACATTTTGAACAATTGCAATCTGTTATTTTATTTTGATCTAAAACTCCGATTCACCTGACTTGCGTCTACCCCAGTACAATATTCACTCTAACTTTTGATACAAAGGAGGAATTTGTACAATATCAAGGACAACATCGCTTCTAAGAAAATAAAAAGTTCACGTGATTTGGTTTAAATATTCTGGTCCTAAATTCATGTGATTTCACACAAATAATTTCCAAATCCACAAAAATTCCTGATAACCTTAAACATACTGCACATCTTCTAAACCTTCTAAACCTTATCTCTTTATCTATGCGACCGTTGTTTAAAAAAATAACTTTAACTGTCCCTAATTCCTCTGTTGTTTACAACACCGATAAAAGCTTTGGATGTCTTAAGACAGCTACCTGGAATAATTTCTTTGTAATAATGTTTTAAGTAGTCCACCTCTTCGTACATTGCTCTTTCAGTATGTGAAGTCATCCACATGGGCATGGTTTTATACACTTACAAAGCACAAAACGGTATATCTCATTATCTGTGCTGATTCAATATCTTTGAAAAGTGAATCTTAGAGCTAATGGAAATCTAATAACAGTCGCCAGTCGTGCAGGCTACGTTGGTGTATTTGCAAAAGCGCATTCCTTAAAGCTAAAGAGTTGTTTGAACAACGAAAATGCAATGAACTAGCTACATCTGCTTTGGGCAGTCGTAATTTTTGGTCTTTATCTAAAGCTATCAGTAAAAATTTAGCATTTGAAGGAATTGCTTCTGATTGGTGATTTGACGTAAAATGTAAAATGGCGAAATCCGTTAAAGTCGTTGTCAAGGTGTAGAAGAAACAGATTGAGGCTGGGGTGCGCGATGTTATTTGGGCACGGACTAAACTTACATATTTTTACCGGGGTTAATTGAAATTACCGTAGGAAGAGCTTTCCTGTTCACCCTTTTCGGGATTTTAAAGAGCCACCCCCGGAGACATTATTGTGTTGTGTATCGATAATCAGATGTGACATTTATACTAGTCCATCGAGGAGGATTAGTGATAGTGCTATTTTCTTATTATTAGTACAAAATTGAGTTTTCTGCGAATTCAAATATCGTAAGTTCGGTATGTAAATAAATTTTCACCTTAATAAAAGTGGTGTATCTAAAGGAAAAGGACGTCTTGTAAATAAGTTAACGTGGTTGAAGTTGGTTTTGGTTTAAATATTTTTGTCACTAAAAGTGTGTTAGTAAAATTATAAAAGAAACGATTTGTTGAAACTTGACGACCGTGAAGTTACTGTATTAAGGGAAATCAAACGTATCGCTGCCTACCGTTTAATTACCAAGAAGACCAATTACACGAAAGTTGATGTAAACCAGGGTAATTACTTCCATTTATTTTGTTTTGTTGGTGATGTTAGTAACCTGTCCTTTTTTCTGAATTGCATTTGTCAGGCGGATAAATTCGCTTTCTCTTGTGTATATTTTTGCATTTAAACCTTTTAAACGAATGAAATTAAAGTGTATTCACACGTGTATGTACGTATAATTTCATATTGTGTGTATTATTATTTTATTCTGATTACCGTATGCAAATTTACGTATTTCAAAATTTATCGAATTGATGTATGCGACGTTATTAATACTTCTTTTTGGTGTTATTTAAAATTAAGATGCTTAAGGTAGATGAATGTGGGAAATTGAGTCTTGCAAGAGTCGTCTCGAATTAAATAATAATAGATTTTACAAAATTGAATGTGTTTTGACGTCTGTATCGATACTCTGATTTTAATTTATATGATAAGATACAAACAGTGCTAATAATTTTAGGAGTATTATTTTGTCATGGCGTATTATTAATTACGTAGTACCAAATTTAAATGATAAATTATTTTGATTATGTTCAAGTTACTGAGTGGTTTATTTATTTTATGGGAATTTTGATGTATGCAACTTTATAGTGACAATGTCCAATTATTTTTTTATATTCTTAATGAAAGCTTTAACGTAACAATTTGTGGGGGCTTTTCTGGTTTGATTATTTGCGGCTTTGTTTTTTTATAGATCTAATTTTATTTGATATTTTACGTAACGTAAATACAGAATAAACAAGATCGTTGATTGATCAGCTGGTCTATTAGCACGTCATTTTATTGCTGTTACGTGCAGATATTTTAAAGTTTTGTAGGAAACATCGGACTGAGGGTGTCAATTCACTAACTTCCCTGGTTTGCGACAAAAGGCAAGCAATGTGTTTTTTGTTTGTATTGAACCCAGCTGTGAACTATTCGCATTTAGGTATTACGATCTCTATGATTTACGACTTACCGTTATTGTGTTTTACGTATTACGAACTACCTTAATCGAGAAATTAGTAACACGCCCAGCCTCTTTATTCCACTGACCTACCAGACCCTCCCTTATCTGTAACTATCTACTGCAATTTTCGCCCGTAACAACGTCCTTGGACAAATTCTGGTCCCCGTGTTTAAAATCGCTTGACGGATTATAAGTACATCTATAGTCCTTTGTTTTGGGGTTGAAATTGACCAGGAACCTAAGGTCCTTTCGAGAGATTTTTGCCCCGACGTCTAAAGTTCTTGATATTGTTCCATACTAAAGTCACTATTATCCCGATATTTCTTTAAAAAGTTTGGTCCTTGTATTTACTCCATATATAAAGTCTTTGACATCGAGAATCCTTGTGGAGGTCGAGTTTTGAAATTTGGCAAACATTTAAAGCCTTTTTGATACATTTTTGCCTCAAAATCAAAGTTGCATTTTGGAAAATTATGCTAGAGTTTTAGCTGCTTTGGGACAAAACGTTTATCTCATCAGTTTTTAAAAGAAGTAATGTTTTAAATACAATTTAGTTTCAATCCCCACTGAGATCGAATTCATTGATGATGCATTTAATAAGCCCAAAACTTTCAACGTAATATGTGGCAACATCGACCCAGGTGCCCCATCTTATCACAACTGGAGATGGAGGCTTACTAACAGCACTGACAGAAACTTCTCTGAATTTTATCCACGAGATGATACTTTGAGAAAAAGTTCCTTACTGAGGATACTAATATATTAGCACTTGGGTAAATCGAACGAACCAATTCGGTCACTCTATGCAAACTATGCTCCGCACATGAATCATTTTTGAATACAGAACTTGAAAGCTCCTCATTGCTTTGCATATATACTGTGTTCATTTTAACACTTACCACCCCCTGCAATTTAAAAACATTAAATAATCACCGGGAATCGTCAATTTTTTTTGGGGGGAACATTTTGACAGTCAAGGGATTGTTTTGTTTTTTTATAGATGCAATTTTGTTTGACATTTTACGTAACGTAAATACAGAATAAAATGGATCGTTGACTGATCAACTGGTCTATTAGCACGTCATTTTATTGCAATTACATGCAGATATCTTCAAGTTTTGTAGGAAACATCTGACCGAGGCTGTCAATTCACTAACTTGCCTGGTTTGTGTTCAACCCTGCAAACCCTAGCAACCCTAATTTTAAAATCTCAAATGCAACTACCCCACCTGTTATAAATCATTTGAAAGTCCCTTCCATTATCAATACACCAGTGTGTTCTTTTTGAAAATTGGGTGAGATTTGAAAAACCACTCGGTTGACAAAAACTTTATTTTTTTTTAAATAGTTAATGTATGGTTTAAATAGGTATTTTCTTACGTATTAAATAAACGTCAACATTGAAAAAAATTATTTGTTTCGCGTAGTTTGAATGTTGTACAAAATCAAACTTATTCTTACACTTGTGTCATTTTTAATGGTATGTCAAAAACATTTTTTGAATTCCAACTGAGTCAAAGATCACTCAGTTGACAGAACCGCAGAGTGTGCTCTGATTTACTTGCGTATTTGATAAACGTCAAAACCGCAGTAAGTGTTCTATTGTTTGTTGTAGTTTTAATGTTGTAAAACCCAATTCCACTATTGTGTTCTAGAGAAGAAGAAGTTGATATGATTTTCATTTATGCTGCAAAAAATGAATATGTCTGAAAGACAGTGCAAACATTTAACGGTAGGAATTCAGATACATACTGCTTAAATACTTAAATAACTCGCTTACCTGAACATAATCACAGGCGGTCCTGGGACCTGCAGATCTTCGCTATACCTGAAAGGCTACAAATATTCTTGTGTAAAATTAATTGCGTGCCGCAAAGATCAATCACCAATCAGAGCGAAAACAACAATTTTGTTGTTACGTTACTTAATAAATCTGAAATTCAATGTAATTTTACTTCCAAGAAAAGAAATTACTTCAATTGTGTTTACAACCACATGAAATTAAATCCCTCAAACCACTACGCTCAAATTCATGAAAACTAGTGAACTGACGCATCTTTCGTTAAATGTTATGTTATCAGTGATATCTTCCGAACGTAATTACTTTACTTGGCATAGATACAAAATGTTGACGTTAATTTAATCATCTAATTCCCCAAAAAAAAAAACAAACACTTAATATGCGCGTAGGTGGGTTCACAGCTGGATTCACATTTTAGAAAAACAACAGTTCGTTAACCTAAGGATATGTATTATGAAACCACCACCCTCAAAATAACCACACAATTGTTACATTAATTATTTATTGTACTTAATAGGCGGTGACACTAGTTTGTTTCGACGTCGGCCTTTACTAAAATTACTGTAATAGTTACTTATACCAGAATAACAAATGGTTGTAACAAATAAATTGTGTTCTCCTTGTAACGCACTCGACAGATAGTTTCGATACAAATTTGTCAGCATAACAAATAAAAACACTCAAATAATTTTTGATTATAACACGGATGAATACGCTGGTATTAAAATTTAAGCGATAAAATTACAGGACGTTAATCTTAAGACAGCGTATTCACCCGTTAGTACATACAAAAAAATTATAAAGTACATACAAATATTTATTAAACTTTGTCAACCGCAGCTAATAAAAATATGCACAGAAATGATTACCTTGACTTCCTATAGCCCTTTTTGTTGTACAGGCACCTGGTAGAATCGAGAGGATGAACTCTGCGGCGTCCTCAGCAATGTGAGCGACGTTGTGACGGCGCTCGAAACTCAAAATATGACCCAACTCTTCAATGTTTCGCTTCCAAATTTCGTTTGGATTAAAATTACAGTTGGTTGTACGTGCACTAATATTTATGGTTAACTTTAATTATATACAAGTTCTGAATAACACTTATTATTTTTAAAAGAAGCAAAGCTTGTTTAATTAAAGCGAATTACTTGTTACCGGCGAACTGTGAAATTGATGTCTGGAAATTAGGAACGAACGTTTGGTTTCTTCCGCATAAAAGCGATTACTACTCCATAGAATCAGAGAAGCACTAGGTGAAAATGCTTAACACCTTCTCCTTGGATTTTCGACAAAGTTCCTTTGGAAAAACTGCACTTAACGATAAATCAATCTCGTGATTGTTGAACGACATAATAGGATCCCTTCAATGGATTTTTGGGGTTACTGCCCCGAATAACGGAAGTTCTTTCAACACGGATTATGGTAACGACGTTTCGCGGTACTTTAGTCGCTGCCGTAATGGTAGTTTCTTAACGTCTCAGCGTCTATACTAGGTCTGACCCTCGTGAATAATCCATTAGGTGCCACACTAGATTTTTATACCCCTACTACTTCATTAACTAACCATAAAAAAGATTACTTAAATTATTTTGAATACGGGCCAACACGATTCAAACTCGAGAGCCGTCGGAAAAAGCAACAAAAGCACCTCTCAACACACGGTGTTAACGATATCTTGTATATTGAAATTTTCGTAACAACGCTAGACATTAATGCTTCGTACTTAAAACCTAACCCTTTGTTTAAGACCAAAAATCTTTATCGAAATATTCCAACAAAATGTCGCCTACAACGTCTTAATAAAATAAAATGCTTTTCTACGCTATATTTAAATACGAAGGAACAATTTCAATGTGTTCTGAAATTTTCCACTCGCAATTTTTAACGACAATATTTAACGATAGCTGTAAAATTACATACAACTCTTATTTACAAAAAAAACTAATTACTTTCCAACCAAAACAGTAAAAAAGGTTTCACTAATAATCTATACCAATACGCAAATCAGATTTTCATTTTAAACTTTCATACCAATTTGATAAACAGCAAATCTTATATTTTGTTTTTAGAAAAGAACTCGAAATGCGATCGCTATTTGTTAAAATTTTGAATACCTTCCAAATACGCAAAGAAAAAACATAAAACGTTACAATCGAAAGCTTTCCAAAAATTTATGCGTCAATCAAATTCAATTGCATGAATTTATACTATATTTCAGATGTGTACTATAGTTTTCCTCACCGTTAAACAGGTTCCGACAACATAGCCGTCGTTTCATGTACAGTAGCATTAGTTGTTACACGCCCAAGCCGCACTAGGCGTCCTGCAGGCTTACCGAAGTAAGCGGGTTGCCAAGCCAGCTACAGTGGAAATGGACGTGGTCGATATAAGGAGTAAAATGATTGAAGGGTAGTTTCAAACACCTTACACTTACCATAAATCTACAACTCACAAATCTCAGTCCGGAAAAAATTGAATTAAATTATACTCAATTTAGAAAATTCTAAATAAAATAAAAGAAATCTGTTTAATAATGTTATTGTTATCTCAACAAAATATTCGTTAATTGCTGAATAATTCAAACATAGAGCGGTTAGTGCTTGTATCATCAACAATATCTTTATATTTTATTAATAATTTACGTTTAAAAACAAATCGTATTCAGACATTCATTAATAGGTTTAAATTTTAATTCTTCAAAGTAAAAAATAATAATTTGTTAGTAGTGTTCTGCGTTTGATTGACTGTAAAATATTTCAAAGCTAAAATGAAATTTTGTTATCGATCTGGCTCATTACGCAATTTCCAATCGATCATGAAATTCAAAATAAACAAAGATTAATTTCAATTCTCAAAATTTGTAACCAGTTAAGTACACAAATAAACGACAGAGTAAATTAAATAGGGGATATATTGACAAATTTGCATGTAAATATATGTACAAACAAGTGGTTTAAAGAAACCACCATGGATATAACTAAAAATTCTCCCCCCACCCCAAAATCTTAGTACCCATGAACGCCGTGTCTGTGGTTCGTTCGCTCGCGTATCTGATTTATGGGCTCTTTAGCATAATATCACATCATATTACGCTTTAATGTTTGCCCTTCAAAACGTAGACGTTTGGCACAATGAAGAAAGTATGCTTCCACATAAATATTAAAACCCTTAAGTGCTTTGTACAATCAATTTGGTATTACGATTGAACCGAATGTACTTCACTCAATGTCAATGATCACTCACTTCTTAACTAAATTTTACAAGCTTCTAGTTCAGTAACTTAAACAGTTACTTTAGGCTTTCTTTATTTATTATTAGATCACGCGCTTGGCGTATGAACACTCAACAAAATATTTGCTGTGTTACTTTTAAATCTGTTTTCGCACTTCTTAAATTCCTTGAAGAAAATTAACAACTTTTTCCTTCAAATCACGCTTGCTGACTCTTTATTTTATAACCTCTGCCAAATATTCACCTATCCCAATCGTGTATTTCGTGCGTTTCTTTGCGGAGTGGAAGGACGGATGGAACCAACGCAAACGAAACCAAAGAACAACGTAGCCATCTTGAATTACGTTGTAAATTCACTGAAAACTCTCCGAAGGAATCACTAGTTGCAATTACATTTACACTGTAGTTTAACCAGATTATATCTCAACTTTTTATGCAAGTTTCACATGTGGGCGATTTCACTCAATAACATTCTATCACTTCATTATTTAACATGCATTCAATTTTTCCATTACACAATATTACAAAAATTTCTACAAGTAAAAATATGCATCCATATTCCTTACTGTATATTAATAAAACATCGACATATCATAAACTCACTCATTTGTACGTTTACAACCCCTTCATCAATCCAAATTCCTTTACATAAAGTAGCAAAATTTACCCAAAACACTATTTCTCAACCTAATTTAATACTTTCAACACGAATATCTTTCTACACCATTCAAATATTCCTTCATACGATAACTAATGCTTCATTAAATTCCAGTGGCGTATCATTTACGCCAACTTACATATGCATACACAAAAAAAAATTTTTTTCATGCAAACTCACTTCAACTACATTCAAAACACGTTACATACGTTATCAAAATACTACACATACACGGTGCATCAAAATAACCTTACGTAGTACGCAAAGTCACTAACTATCTGAAGTATATAACATACAAAACAAACAGGTACAGTATTTTGTATCCTATTTTAATTAATGTGTTTGTTAAAGAACAAAACATTCACTGAATTTGTCCTTGAAATATCTTAAATATCTTAATATCATAATTGTAGCCCATTACCGTACACGATAAATTTTGTGAAGGGATGAAATACTTGTATTAATAAACGTAATTTCTTAATTACGTAAAAATTGCACTTTAATGACAAATTATGTTTAATTAAATACAAATAGCGAAACAACAATTGTTTCGATTTTATTTCTTATTTATGGTACATTGTGTGATTTTTTTTCATTATTCAATGGAGGCAGTGATTTTGAATGAAGATAAAATCTTTATTCTAGTATTACTTATTTTAATATAAATGCCATTTTTTCTTTTAATAAGGTAAATAATAAAAAATACTTCTATAATTAATTTTTTTCACTTAGTGTAAAATGTTAGTTTTCATACTTTAAAATAATGTACTATATAACCAGTGTAATTAATTATAATTATAGAAGTTTTGATAAACATCCTAAATAATGTTTTATTTTATACTACTCATAACATAAATTATGTACACTATGCACGCCTCTGGATTTTACGTTCGCGCGCACTTGATTAGTGACATGTTTAAACGGCTGCCATATTGACAGAACATGTTTAACGGTGAGACAAAGTATAACAAATAATTTATACTTTCAAAATTACCGGCAAATATGTAAATATGTGGTAAAATCACGGGCACGTGACCATATCATACCTGTTCCTTTTGACTCTTCCTATTGCATTCACAGTCAATAAACATTATTACTATAATTATAAGAGAATCAGTGAAATGTCCAGTTAATTGGGATCGAAAGAGAGAGAGAGATATATAGTTTGTTCTCTAGTTTTGGGTGCTTACATATTTGGTCGTTAAGACGTTAAAAACATGTTTGTAGGCTTGCACGTATTGTGTTCAGTTATTTACTTGATTACTATATACTACCGAACAGGTAGCGTAGTGGTGACACGACCTGTTTAGCATTCGGGAGGTAATGAGTTCGATTTCCGTTACCGTCTACCTTGTATGAGGTTTTTTCAGAGGGTTTTCCTCACACACATGTAGCGGGATGGTCACTGCGTATAAGCACATCATGTGCGGCTGCTTAGGCTACTGTTGGGGTAGTATTTTTCCCCCTCAGAACCCTAACTCCGTTCCTTCCGATCCTATCCTGACCACACCCATCCTTAATCCCACCATGCATATGTATGTATGTATGCTGGGAATCCATGAATCCATGATTGTGGCTGAAGGAGCTCGGAAAGCTCGAGCAGCCCGCCCTCTCCCTTGGGGAGGGAATGAAATACGTGGCCTTCTCCTTTTCCTTTTCCCTCAGAACCCTAACTCCGTTCCTTCTGATCCTATTCTGACGACACCCATCCTTAATCTCACCATGCATATATACCTAATGTGTACATGTATGTATGCTGGGAATCCATGATTGTGGCTGAAGGAGCTCGGAAAGCTTGAGCAGCCCGGCCTCCCCCTTGGGCCTTGGCCTTTTCCTCTTCTTATATTGCGTGTTTGTGCTGTTTACATGATGGAGTGTTTATTTGTTTTGTTAGCATATTTGTGTGTTTGTGGTTTTTGGTGATTAGATTTCGGGCTTTAGTTGGTTTGGTATACTTTCTTTCATGTTTTATGAATTTTTGTAACTTTTAAAAAATTAGATCACAATATTATTTAATTATATTACGAGATGACAGTATGCTAACTCGAATTATATCACAAGCGGGTACTTCTAATTTGTATTAAACTGCAATATATTTGAAATCTTCTGAGTATACCAGAAGAGAGCTTTACTAGCTATATGCTAGCTTTTAGTTATACTACAAGATGCTGTCAATTGCTTGTAATTTTCAATAAGCAGCTAGATTTTGACCAGAGATGACGAAATTAAAGTTTATATACCAATGTCGTTAGGATAATGTACAAACCCTCACTATCGAATAAATGTGATTTTAAGGAATTTTTGTTTAAGTAATATTCAACACATTTTAAACGCAATGTTTAAAATTATAAATATTCCTAACCCTAAATATTACGAAAAAAAATTTATATTTCCACGTTGTCTTTCGGCAATACGAACAAGTATCCTTAACTGTCATTATATAGGTTTTAGAGTTATTGAAATATTGATTAAACCAAATTAGCTTAACCGTGCCAACGTCAAAGTTGATTTCAAGTTGGTAGTGAGCGTTTAATGTAGGTCTCAATAGTAACTCCTAATTTTGACTCATTAAATATCTTAGACAGATCTTAGTTTTTGTTTGATTTTGTAGAATAACGCAGTTAATTCCAAAAAAATGTAAATCTAAACGCCAGTATGTGAATATAAAGTATTAAAGTTATTATCTCAATTGACGTGATTCAGTGTTAAAATCTAATAAATTAACAAGGCAGAACATTATTCTATCAGCACAATTAACTAATACAAGTACTAAAGATTAGTCAGCAGCTGATTCATTTTTACAAAATTCTTTTATATTTAAGCAAATCTTACTAAGCACTTATAAACAGTATATATTGGTTTTAATTTTTATGAGATTTAGGGCACCGGAGATAAACGGATCATCGCAGTTTGAAATTCCAGTAAAACACACTGACTTGAATAGTTCGTAGCTGATAATACTTTTCATTTATTCACTGATTATTTCTTTAATTATCTACTTAAAAGGTTCTTACCACAAATTTTAAACGACTATTGCTGCTATGTAAAATTACCCACTATTTTTTTTCAAAATTGTACGTGTTTCCGGTTGTACATGTTGGATGGATAAGGTTATTTACGTTAACGAGACAAATAAACAGGTCGTTCATCGCTAATAAAATTGAAACCTCCAGTTTCATCGTCTTTTACGTTATGAACCAACAATAATAGTATAAAATACTTATCTTTTGGGTAATTAAATATTGTATTTTGCTTATTTATCTTTTATATAAATTTAAACGTTTCGATAACAGTTGTAGATATCGTCCTCAGTAAATGATTATATCTAAGAATTACGTCAGATGTTAAAACAAATTTATAAAATGTGAAATGTGAATGTAAGTTTGATACACGTATAAAGCCAAGTATGGAGTCTAATTCTAGTAAAGAATAGCTAGATGCTTAATAAATTAAATATTAAATTTACTTGAAGATGGCAAATCAGAACACTCTCTCACAAACGAAGGTTAACAGTGAAAAATGTCATTATCAAACAACAAATATACAAATTTTAATCACATTACGATGTAGTGGTAAAGTTATGAAAAACAAATTTTAAATTGGTAAAAGCATTCACAAATAGAAACTTGACATATCAATTAAAGATCTGGTCAAATCTAACAGAGTCTGTTTGATTAATAAATGTAATTGAAGTAAATGCTCTCTGTATCAATTCGATATGTAAAGTTACCACAGCACTATAATAATTTAACCTATGTAGTTAAAATTACAAATCATATTAAATATACTACATTGTGTTTTCACGGTACAATAACAGTTACTATATACCAGGCGTATTTTAAGGTAAGCACAGTTTTGAAATTACGCCACGTCAGCGCTGCGGTCGGTATTTGGCGCATACCCGCTACGTACCGCTTTCTATTGGCAAGCCACAGATCCCATTACAGAATCATTCGACCGTGCTTACGTTTGTTGCGAGTATTTCAAGCGTCTCCTCCAGTTGAGAATCCCGCCGACTGTGAAATTCGCGCTGTGATTCGTTTTCATAGCGCTAAAAACATAAAATCGGCTTAAATGCATTGTCAGATCAATGTAGTGTACGGAAAAAACATTAAGAGCGATGGGATGGTACATATGTAAATTGGTGAAATCTTTTAAAGATGGCTGTACGAATGTGCATGATGAGGAACGAAGTGGGCGATCTTCAATCATTACTGACGACTTGGTGGAGAACGTTGATGAAAAAGTGTGAGAGAACAGACGATTTTTTCGTTATCAAAAGAGTCTCCTGTAGTGTCAAGAAGTGTAATTTATGAAATTGTGACAGAACGGCGAGTCATGATCACGCTGGGTGCCGAAAACGCTGGCTGAGGTGCACAAAAGCAAACGTTTAGCCAATTCTTTGACCTTCTTAGAGCGGTAGAGAGAGGAAGGTGAAGAGATTCTAAGCTGAATTGTCGCAGGCGACGAAACATGGGTGGCTTTCGTTACACCAGAATCAAAACAGCAATCCATGGAATGGCGGCAATCAACATCACCCAAAAAAGTGAAATTCAAGCAAACAATTTCAGCCCGGAAAACCATGTGTCCTGTGTTTTGGCACAGGAAGGGGGTATTGCTTGTCGATTTCTTGCCTCGTGGTGTACAATACATTTTACGACTTATTGTGAGACCTTAAGGAAACTGCGCCGTGCAATTCAAAACAAAAGGCCTGGCATGCTGAGTAATGGATTCGTTTTGCTGCATGACAGTGTCCGTCCACACGTGGTCAATCAAACATAACAACTGATCAATCGTTTGGTTGGTAACAACTTGATCACTCTCCGTACAGCACCGATATAGCACCCAGTGATTACCATGTGTTCCTGCATTTGAAAATTCATCTGGATTGTCAGCGCTAAGACAGCGATGAAGATGTCAAACAATTGTGTTGCAGTGGTTGTCTAATCAAGCGGCAGATTTCTACGAGGATGGTATTCAAAAGCCGGTTGTACGATACGATAAGTGCCTTAATATTGGTGGAAATTATGTAGAAAAGAAGATTAAAACACAGGCCTTCATGCAAAGTTAAAATTATTAAGAAAAGTCTACTTGTTTTCTTTTTATCTTAAAGCGATACTTAGTTTAAAAGTGCGCCTCGTACATTTGAAATTAATACACATTACAATTCGATTAAATTTTGTGAAATTTGTTTTTTGATTGTGACATTTTTCATTGTTAGCCTTGGTCTGTTAGAGATAATTCATTTTCAAGGCTGTTGAATAATATTTAATATATAAAAGGTCTTTACTACAATAGGACCATTTTCCGCAGTTGGACTTTTTATATACATTCAAACTATTTTGCATCGACATTCAAATTGTAATATCGTAATTTTACAATTTGACAAATAAATTGTTTTTAGAGAATATTAGTAATCGTGTAGTACAAGACCCTTATTTATTGAAAACCTTGGAGGACTGGAACTATGACAGGACCTGTAAAAAATAAAATAAACCCACATATCATCCAAAAATTAAAAAAGGCAGAACGCACTTTAAGAGCTAAGCTATAATCATTCACTGATGATGATAGTAATTCTTGCAGATATTGACATCTGAGGACGATAAATGTAATTGTTATGTAAACCTGTAAATTTATATAAAATATAAATATAAAAATAAACTATTTAAAAACCCAAATGATAAGTATATTAAATACCACCATTTTTAGGTAAAAAAGTATAGTGTAGTTACCCAATCGCTGGCAGTGTTGCCATGTCTAAAGGTCATAGTGCGCTACCATATTTATTGCTGATATCAAGATAGTTGACTAATAAGGGGCACTTAAAAACAAAACCAGTTCATGGAAACGAGAGGGGCACAGTCCAAAGTCCATTGACCTCTACGGGTGCCATATTACGATTCTTAGAAATCTAAAAATAGAACTAGTTGCGAAAGTGGGGTTTAGTTTAAAGTACATTGACTTAGCCAAGAGACAATCACCAAGATTCATTGTTTTCGTTAAGGTTACTAACCTAGCTGAGAAATAAACCGAAAGTTGATCAATTACTAGAATTATATAATTCATAATAATAAAGAGAGGAAGAGAGTGGGAGAGAGGGAGAGAGGGAGAGAGGGTGAGAGGGAGAGAGGGAGAGAGGGAGAGGGAGAGGAGAGAGGGAGAGAGGGAGAGGGAGAGGGAGAGGAGGAGAGGGAGAGGAGAGGGAGAGAGGGGAGAGGGGAGAGGGGAGAGAGAGGAGAGAGGAGAGAGGGAGAGGGAGGGGAGAGGGAGAGAGGGGAGAGAGGAGAGAGGGAGAGGGAGAGAGGGAGAGGGAGAGGAGAGAGGGAGAGAGGGAGGAGGAGAGAGAGAGGGAGAGAGGGAGAGAGGGAGAGAGGGGAGGGAGAGAGGGGGAGGGGAGGAGAGGGAGGAGAGAGGAGGGAGAGAGGAGAGGAGGGAGAGGGAGGGAGAGAGGGAGGGGGAGAGGAGAGAGGGAGGGAGAGAGGGAGAGAGAGGGAGGAGAGGGAGAGAGGGAGGAGAGAGGGAGAGAGGGAGGGGAGAGAGGGAGAGAGAGGGAGAGGAGAGAGGGAGAGGAGAGAGGGAGAGAGAGGGAGAGAGGGGAGAGAGGGAGAGAGGAGAGAGGGAGAGAGGGAGAGAGAGGAGAGGGAGAGAGAGGAGAGAGAGGGGAGAGAGGGAGAGGAGAGGGAGAGGGAGAGAGGGGAGAGAGGGAGAGAGAGGGGAGAGAGGGGAGAGGAGAGAGGGAGGGAGAGAGAGGGAGAGGGGAGAGGGGAGAGGGGGAGAGAGGGAGAGGAGAGGGAGAGAGGGAGAGAGAGAGAGGGAGAGGAGAGAGAGGGAGGGAGGAGAGGGAGAGAGGAGAGGGAGAGAGGAGGGAGAGAGGGGAGAGGAGAGGGGAGAGAGAGAGGAGAGGGGAGGAGAGGGAGAGAGGAGGAGAGGAGAGGGAGAGAGAGGAGGAGAGAGAGAGGGAGGGAGGAGGAGGGAGAGAGGAGAGAGGAGGGGAGAGAGAGGGAGAGAGGAGGAGAGAGGGGAGAGAGGGAGAGAGAGGGAGAGAGAGGAGAGAGTGAGAGGAGGAGAGAGAGGAGAGAGAGGAGGAGAGAGGAATGAGAGAGAGAGTGGAGAGGGAGAGAGGGGAGAGAGAGGAGAGAGAGGGGAGAGGAGTGAGAGAGAGGAGAGAGAGGGAGAGAGGGGAGAGAGGGAGAGAGAGAGAGGAGAGAGGTAGGTATGGATGAGCAGCTGGAGGAGATGATGAGAGGTAGGAGACGAGGAGATGAGGGAGAGGATGTTTGGAGAGAGAGGAGAGAGAGGAGAGAGGGGAGAGAGGGGAGAGAGGGGAGAGAGGGGAGAGGGGAGAGAGGGGAGAGAGGGGAGAGGGGGAGAGAGAGGGAGAGAGGGGAGAGAGAGGGAGAGAGAGGGAGAGAGAGGGAGAGAGAGGGAGAGAGAGGGAGAGAGGGAGAGAGGGAGAGAGAGGGGAGAGAGAGAGAGAGAGAGAGAGAGAGAGAGAGATCATTAGGTTATTGGATTTTACAGCTTACTTGCGTAACGTAGTATTGTTTTCGATACATTTTAGTAACCAAGGCACCTATTTTAAGCTTAAGTCTATTTCGTTTTGGCAATTTCAAACCAGGCGAACAATATAATCATGTATCGGGAAATTTTTTTGAAAGTAAAACCAGGTGGGGCTCGTGAAACTACTGAGGATAGCCCAGATTACAGGTACAATTTAATCGGTTTCTGAATCATCTGGCCAGCCTTGTTCCATCGATATTCCATGAAGGTTATTAATATCAAAATATCTTAAATGGGACTTTTGGACAGTGGGATCATATTTATCGCCCATATACTTGTTAATTACCTCTCCATAACGTCTGATGCATCTCTCAAAGAACATGATCATATACATCAACTATTGTCATTTTTAAGCCTGACATCAAGTGCCAAGCCGGGCGCTGTGTAATAGTGCAACTGATAGTCGTCTAAACAACTTTAAAATGCTTTTCGTTTTTTTTTAGTGGTATATATTTGTATTGATATTATACAAATCTAAACGTTTCGATAACACTTACATTTATGTTCGTCAGTAGTACTACAATCTTTCAGTTGTTTAAGATGTTGGAACACCTTAAACAGTCTGAAAACCCAAAAAGTTATATATTTTAAATATGTGATATAATGGGGAAAGTTTACATTTTCTAAACAAGTTGCTCGTAAATTTTCAAAAATAACATCTACCAGTAACGCCCGTTTTTAGACATGAATCTAAATATTGTTCTATTGTCCTAACATCTCCTTTATGAAGGTCACTATAACATGCTTGCCCCATAAATCAATATATTTTTATGGAAGCATACCCTTGCGCACTAAAGAAATTAAAATAATCCTCGAATTTTGTAATTGGCTTTTTATAGCTATCTAAATAAGGGGTAAGCTTATTAACACTACTACTACACTACTACTAAGGGTCTCTATAAATTTAAGTTTTGAGTTTGTACCACGTCTATAGACTTTGTAAAAGGTAAAGTCTTCTTCTTGCTTAAAGGTAACAGTAATATTTCTCCTGGGAAGCCAGTAGCTAGGTCTCAAATGGGGAAAAGAGCGACATAACTATTCGAGTTCTGGAATACGATAGGGACCATGTGCGTTCATTTAAAATTTATATTTTAAATTTGATATGTCGAATCCTGAACTTTCCCTCGTCAAATTGTTATGGTTCCTAACTCCGTTGGAAAGTCCGACTGCAAATATGACAGATACTAGCGCGTTTAAAAGTATCAATTTGGTCATTAGATGGACTAAACAAAATTTCCATGGCACGATTCGTTTCCGATATATAGGGCGATTTTTAAAATTTGTCATTTTGGACCCCCCTCATATCTCTGTTAGCAAGCAATACAGAAATAAAGTTAGAACGGATACCGATATGTTTACCTAGAATCGTGTGACGTACGTAACTTTTCTATAATTATTGCCGTTTCTTCAAAACAACCCAAACTTACCTCTTACAAGTGGGACACCCTGTATATATATAAACTTTATGGTTCTTTTCTACATTTAGCTCAAAGTGTACGTTATGACAAATTAGTTGGCTGATGCGGAATCTGAAGTAACAACATAATTCAGCTGTCAGATTTTAAAAGTTCGTCAGTTTATGTCGGATATTCTGATTATTTGCTTTGATTTGTCCAATATTTTCAACTTAATTTCATTCGTTGTTAGTTATGGCAGTTAAAGTAACAATTGCAAATATATATGACATGGTTGTTTGATACATAAATTGTGTCGAAAATGCAGAAGAAACGTTAGAAATGTATTTTTACAGTTATCTAGCTATCTTGTTGTATCCAGGGAGGCAATATCTAGAAAAAGAGTATTTTCAAGAACAAAATCAAATCTACACTTTCCAGGCAGCTGGATAGGTGCAAGTGGCCATCCAGATCACAAAATTTGTCAGTTCTATATTTCTTTCTACGTGGATATCTTAAGAATAAAATGTATAAAACCCAATATTAAACTCTGTCAGATCTAAGCAACCCGCGTCGTAGGCAGTGCTTTTATTAAACTATGGTTGAGACCTGTTTTAAATGCAATAAGGTGGATCAAAATAAGGTGTGAAACTTGTTTAAGGCACAATAGCGATCAACATGAACATTTTTTATAATCTAGTTTTATAATGTTTTATTTCAACGTTATCATATAAAATATTAAAGAAAGATTTCTTATTATTTTCGCCCCGGCCAATCAAATAATTAAAATTTGTGACGTAAATTTTGAGCTTAACGTTGGAAAGAACCATAAAGTTTTTATTTTCGGAAAGCTGAGAGCAAATAGGATCAAAAATATACAGGGGCCTAATTAAAACAGGTAAGTTTGGGTTGTGTTGAAGAAACGGCAATAATTACAGAAAAGTTACGTACGTCACATGATTCTACGTAAACATATCAGTATCCGTTCTCACTTTATTTCTCTGTTACTTGCTATCATAAATACGAGGAGTGTCCGAAAATGAGAAATTTTCAAAATTCCATCAGAATTCTGTGAAGTAGAGTATAAAGTTAACACAAGGGTCCACTGAAAACAGTATTCATCATTGTTTTTAGCATTAACAGATTTTTTGACTGCTGTGAAATTAGGTGCATTAATGTACATTCCACCTTTTAGGGCAACGTACCTATTAATTTTTAAACGTAGATTTCATGCAAAGTTTTTCAATCCTTTTCGGAAGATTTCTTCAATTTATTCTCCAGTTCATTATTGACATTAGTTTAATACCACTGTCATTGAACAGTGCCAAAGTCAATAATTTGGTTTTTTAGTTGCAAATGTTTTTAAATCAAAATCAAAATTGTGAGAGTGTAGAGAATGGGCGGCCAAAACCGTGTTAACTTTCAATATGGACATTAAATTAACTTTATTGGCAAAAATACAAGTATATGTCTTTGGTATTTACATTCACAATAATTCTACCATTAAAACAAGAATCAATAGTTTGCCATGTTAAATGTTAAATTTTGTAACTTTTGTTTTTAAAGCGTTCCTTGAATATTTTATTTTTCTTATCAGCAATATCTAACTTATTACTAACGTATTCCCAAACTAACCTTGTATTTCTTCGTAAGATACAAATACGGCTAATCGGCACCCTTATGTTTAATTAACTTCATCACTTGCATTGGAAACTCTACAATTTGGTTACTAATATGAGAAATGGGGTTCCTGACTATAGTTACTATTATTCTCTAATTTGGTTTACACAATATTTCAATAATAATAATAAACACTCCAGCAGTTTTACACACACGTAGGTGTATATATATATATATATATATATATATATATATATATATATATATATATATACAGGGTGATTCAAATTCGAGGCTAACCATGGGGATTTCGAAAACGGTAAGAGATAGAGGGGTGGTTTAAATTTGGCAAAGTTGCGAAATTTTGGGAACAACAACATGCTGCCGAGAAACCAAAAAAAAATTTATTTCGTTTTCGAGATTTTTTACAAAAACCAAAATCTCTCATTTTCGTTTTTATTTTTTCCTGACCTTATTTACAAAGATATTCAAAATTAAACAATACATTCTTAAGACAACTTTTTCTTGGTTACAAAATTGCGGCATCAAAATTTTAATACGACGTTTCGTCTTCTGCCGACCATCATCAACTTTTTTATTTCTTATGGCCGCCATATTGAATTAAACCATTAAATAGAGCTTTTTTTTGCGATTTCAAAAATCTGTAATTTGCCTACCTTATGTTGAACCGTTTAGCTAATATTAGCAAAAAAGTAAAATTATTGTTGATTTTAAAAAAACGATCTAGATACCATTGCACTGTAAATGCGTATTAAAATTTTGATGCCGCAATTTTGTAGGCAAGAAAAAGTTGTCTTAAGAATGTATTGTTTAATTTTGAATATCTTTGTAAATAAGATTAGGAAAAAATAAAGACGAAAATGAGAGATTTTGGTTTTTTAAAAATCTCGAAAACGAAGTAAAATTTTTGGTTTCTCGGTATATATATATATATATATATATATATATATATATATATATATATATATATATATATATATATATATATATATATATATATATATATATATATATATATATATATATACACATCTACCCTTGTCAAAAACAATACTTAAAGTAAGTCTAAACGTTGAGCCTTAACTAGGACAAACAGATGTAATACTTACTATCTAGTTCTTACATTAATCTACGGGATTAAGTTAAATCCTTTATGATAGAATCCTTTATAGGGCATTAAATCCACTATTCACAGTACTACAAACAAGAACGACCGTACAACTTGACATTTCAGCAGTCCATGCGCAACGAGGGCTATCAAATGCATAATAGACAAATGGTTTGTAAAAGAAACCGTTCTACAATCATAATTTTCGGTAGGATACCCCTATTGTCGTCGTGCACCTCTATTTGCGGTGCTTGATTTTGGTACAATGTATCTCATGATCACTTTTCACTAATGACGCTTCATTTACAGTCTAGCTTAAATAACTAATTCTCAATGTTCTATAGATATACAGGTGTTCACCATGCAATATCCACAAAGGGGCTAAACTTTAACGTTACTTCTTTCGTTGCTCAACAGTTTCACCTTATTTACACCTTAATATTGCTTTGTTTATTTGCATAACATACAGCTACCACATACTTTGTATTTTTAAATCAGTAGAGCACCTACTTCTTTAAAATAAAATTAGGAAGTGTTGCGAACTTTTAAAACGCTTCTTACTACATTTAGTAAATTCCAAGCGGGATGGGTAATTAAAATGCATCAATTGTCGTATTTAAATTTGTATTAGATCACGTTTGCAATAAGCAAAAAGGCTTTTTGAACTGCGCGCTTACTAACGAAATGTTTCACCTTCAAGTATCACAACAAATAAGTCAGAGTTCCTTCATGGCTATATAGCTTTCAACCATATCGTCAATAATAGTGACGCGTTTCCTCTAAAATTCAACTCTATTCCAATAATAAGGGTACATAGACGACATTTTGTATACGTAACGTGTCCGAATGTTATAGTAGTTTACCAGTTCCTGTGCCTTTACCTTTAAAATGACCAGAAAACGTCGTTTTACGATGCAAAGTGTATCTTATTCACAATTCTACAACATATGTTCTTCCCTTATTCTCAATAGAGTTGATTTGTACTAATTTCACGTTCCCAACTCAACGACGATGGACAGTAAAGTGAACAAACCATCAGCTTTCAAGTCAGCCATGATACTTTGCGTATGAAAATTCTAAAATTTTCATTCAGATATGACATTAAACTATCACATTGAACGCTAAATAACTCTGGAAATTTAACAAAACAAATCGTAATGTTTTAAAAGTAGGCAATTAAATCTTTACACGTTTTACACTATTAAACGTTATGGCCTTTATTTCCTTTTATGTTAAAAATATCCTCTTATACATACACTCAATTTAATACAGTTTCTCTCAATTACGCTATCACACGAATACATTCTCGCGTTTTAACCCTGTGGCGCTTTCCATTAACTAGATCCCAATGGCAATTTTGTAGAGATCATAGCCGTGTGAAAATCAAGGGCATACGCAATATGTTCACCATCCTAAATTGTCCACTTTAAATAAATTCTTTTAAAGGATTAATATTTATATTTTATAAACCAATAACAAACCACTGGGCATGCCATAACCTTCGTAAGATAAAAAAATGCCCTACCTATAAACATAGCAATGAAATACAAAATGGTTCGAAATACCTAATACTTCAAATTATTCTAACAACATTTATTAACACTTAATGATAATAATAATAATAATAATAATAATAATAATTGTTTATTTATTGTTTATTGTTTATTGTTATTTATTTTGAATACATACAGTAATCGGTCCTACTAAGTCGAAAGACTTGTCAGTAAGTTCCGGTTATAGAATATACACGAACTTTGTATATAATAGTAATAATAATAATAATAACAATAGTAATAATGATAATTGAATTGAATTTGAATTTGAATTGGTTTATTTTCAATAATATTTACAATTCAAGGGTCCAACTAAGTCTAATCGACTTAACAGTTGGTTCCCATATCTATATATAATACAATTATGTACAATTTCATTCTATAATATTAAATCTTTATGACGCCGTATACTACAGCAACTATTTCCATTTGTCGTTTTCCATTAATCGTTATCCATATATTTATTTTCTGCCATTGCCCAAAATTATTTCATTGAAAATCTTTGTAACCCATTTTTAAGTTTCCATTAACCATAATCATATTATTCGCCATCTTCTTCCGTTTTTTTTTCTTCCATAAGTTCGTTTAATATAATCCGTTTTCTAATGTCCAAATGTCCATCCAAAATCTACATTTAGTATATTTTGTTTTGTTACTGTTACCATTTTCCAAACCATTTAAAATTTCCGTACCATATGTTGTACAAATCCATTTTTTAAACAATTCCAAATTGAACCATACCATAAACATTACTCAGCTCACATTTCAAGTATTCTGTCAATAATTGTTTACACAAAACGTTGCCCCAGTCCATTTAATAAGTGAATGTATACTATTTATAGTATTAAGCAAATTAATTTACAACGTCCTTTAACCGTATTTCACAAACGTGTTTGTTACTAACTAATAATCAGCGTATATCATTTATGTATTGAGCAGTTAATTTTCAACGTTAAATAACAGTATTTCACCAAATTATGCTTTAATAGCAGCAATTATAAATTAAAGATTATTTTAAGTAACTATAAGTCGAAGTCCATTTTTACACAAATATTTTAAATAGTTAAAAGAAAAGTCAATTTATAAAAAGGAAAAACCACAAAAAAAAAAATAAAAACTAAAATTAAAGTGTGTATTGCAAAAATTAAATTTCTTTTATAAAATGAAAATAATGTTCTGTTATGATATTTCACTAGATACGATAATGTGTTTATAAACAAAATGAGATTTTTTCTTAATGTACAGTACAATAATAATAATAATAATAATAATAATAATAATAATAATAATGTTTGAATGTTTGAATGTTTATTTGTCTCAAAATATACATTTAGTTACAGGTCCGACTAAGTCCTAAAGACTTAACAGTCAGTTCCTTACTGTTACAGGTATAAAAAGTAACATTAGAAAAGAATCGACTTATCCTTTAAATCCTTAAACCACGCTGTCGGGTACATTAAAGCATCACATTTTTGTGATTTAAATTATTAATTGAAAAATAAAATAGTAATACTAATCGCGAACAAAAGTAATATATTATCACGAATTCTTTTAATGATTAATGTAACTAAAGTGTTCTCTAATCTATATTTACAATAAATTAATTAAAAAGGACATGGTTCTCATTTTTTTACAACAAAAATAACTAAAATATACATTTATACAGCAGTTATAATAATAATAATAATAATAATAATAATTTATTTGCCCAACAGTTTTACAGCAATTACATGACAAAATTATCATATTAAATAGCGAGTAAAAATTATTACAGAACAAAACTAAACACAGAAGAGTGAGTTACTGGTATAGACAAGATTATAATAAAACTAAATGCAGTAAGTATTTTTATAATGAAAAGGGAAAAAATTGTTTATATTGTTTCAACAGCATTACAGGTTGTATGTCTATTAAGGTGGATATTTTGTTAAAGTTGATACACGTTGTAGCTAAGGGAGAGTGGAGTGCCAAATCTGACTTGGCATCCTTACAGTAAAAAGTAACTTTCATACGAGTAACTAATTGAGGAACATTAAAGTTTAAAGGGGCTAGTAAATAGCGTGAATCTACATTATTATGACCTAAGTTATACAAAAATTTTATGCCCAACAAAACTCTTCTGTACTGTAAAGATCGTTCATTTATTGAATTAAGAAGTTCTCTCTGATTAACATTACGTTGGGGATAGTGTCCATTTATAACATACTTTAAAAAACGTCTTTGAACTTTTTCTAAACTTTCTATTAAGTATTGGTACTTAGGATTCCAAATTATTGCAGCGTATTCAAGCTTGGAACGAACAAATGAGTAATATAGGACTCGGATTGCATGTATATTATTAAAATTTCGGCATTGACGAACCAAGCATTTTTCTAGCATTTGAACACACGTCATCAATATGATTTGAGAAAGATAACTTACTATCGAAAAAATACCTAAATCCTTAAAGGTATCACTTCTTTTTTAATTTTACACGATTGATATAGTATGTGTACTGTATGGGGTATTTTTTGCTAGTGTAGGAGACCACTTGGCACTTAGTTATATTTAGAGTCAACTTATTCACATGACACCAATCCTTTATAATGTTTAAACGAGTTTGGAGTAAATCACAGCCAGAAGCACTATTAATAATGGAAGAAATTTTACTATCGTCGGCGTAAGCGAGTACACAATCCTCTAGCTTATCTATTAGTTCATTTATGTATATGTTAAACAACAAGGGTCCAAGGTTGGAGCCTTGTGGCACACCAGAAGTTGAGGGAAAATAACTTTATATATATATATATATATATATATATATATATATATATATATATATATATATATATATATTATATATATATATATATATATATATATATATATATATATATATACCATCAAGTTTTATCAAAAGAATGCGGTGGTTGATCTGGTCAATAGCTTTAGATATGACTGTATATATAACGTCTAGTTGTTTCCTGGCGTCAATGGCTTCAACAATTTTTGTTGTTATGCACATCCGATTAGTAATAGTAGAGCGTTTTGACAATAAATCCATGTTGATTTGCGGACAACGTATATAATAATTTCAAAAATCTTGACAAAATTGGACAAGACCGATATTGGAAGGCAGTTTTCAAACTTATTTTTCTCGCCACCCTTGAACACCTTTAGTTTTTTTCCATTCAAACGGAAACGTTTTCGTACCCAACGACAAGTTAAATAAAATGTAAAGAGGAATTATAAATGCATAAACATAAGAAGGAATTTGGTCTAAGCCTGCAGTACACTTATGTTTTAACTTATTGATCGCTTTTATGATATCATCTGTTGTGATTGTCGATATATTTATGCATTGATTGGTACTAGATTTTAAATTAGAATCATAGTTATCAGGAGGCACAGCCTCAGTATAAGCAGATTCAAAAAATAGCTTAAAACGATCCACTGTTATCTGCATCAAAAAATATATTTCCATCACTATCTGTGAAATTATCGGGTAAGCGAGTGGTGTTTTGTTTTTGCTGTTAATAAAACACCAAAAGTAATTAGGGTCGAAACTAATCTTGTTTTCCATCTCGTGGTGAAATGCTTGATAATCCTTTTTTATTTGTACTTTACTCAATTTCCTTAAACGTTTAAATTTAAGAAGGTAGTAATCCTGCTTACAATTTCTATATTTTTTTAAATAGACTTGAGGGTTAGGTGGACGAGCATTGAGTGTTTGGTGGAATAACAGATTGTGCTTTGTCACAATCTGAACCTTGTCCTGTTAGCAAAAAAAATAAAGATACAAAAATAGTTGATTTATGTACTATTATATGATTGTTTACTTTTTTATGGTTAATAAACGTATTATCGTTATTATATTATTCCTGCATTAATCTTGACCTAATGATGACAATATTATTTACCAAAACTTACATCTTTAATATAAATCATTAAAATTTGTAGTAAAGATTCTATGGAGAAGGTTTAATACATACCTTTTAAAAATTTTAGGAGTAGTTAGAAATAGCTCTGTAGATTATAAATATAAATCCTTGTGTAAATTACTACCACTAGAGAGAGGTCGCAATTTAGATACATGAGCGATTAATAAAACTTTAGAATCTATCACTAACTTAATGGACCACTTCACGTTTAAACCATATTATACGCAGGATTTCACGAATTATAATTGTGGAGATGGTTCACGTTGTACGTAGATTTAACCCAATGGCGGTTGAGGGTAATGATACTAACAGTGCTGTTGAAGTTGTTAATTTAAGTAGCAGCATTGCAGTCCAACCTAAAATTCAAACTATAGTTCGCAAAATTACATTACTAAATTAGCTGTTTTTAAGGGATTTGTAAACTAATCGTAAAATAGAGTATTTGGGCTTCGAATTAGAAGTTACGATGGGAACAGTTGTCGGCATATGGCCAGAATTTGAAATCTTACGTAGCTGTATTCAATTCTATTTTTTGTTGTTGTTGAACCTCGCTTAATGATCGGTGCTTATTTTTGAGAAGTTGATTTGAGTCTTAGTAAGGGAAGAGTTTAAGAGTAAACTCAACTCTTTTATTATCGCTCTTCGAGTGTAGCCCCTGCTTTTGGGTGGGTATCTTAGTACTATTCCTGTGTACTGGGGTTGGCAAGGGTTCAGGTTTGGTTAGGAAATTTTTAGACTGGTGGTCCTAAAATTCGTCCGAAGTTGGGAATTGGAATGTAACTCTCCTGGTGTGCGCAGGTGTTTTGATGAATTTGGGACGATGACGATCACCTACATACCTAAACTAACAATCCATATCCGATTTACTACTCCCGAACTTTTACACCTTTTTTAGTTTTTCATAGTTAATTTATGTTTTAGTTTTGATACCGTTACTGCATCACGCTATACTCTCTTTTTGCTGCGCGTTTGAAGACAGTACATGGAGTTTGCTGAGCATAAAACCGTGTTAATCTTTGGAAAACTGAGTTATTTTTTTTTTAATTGTGAAATATCATACTAGCCAAAAAAATGAGATTATGCTTATCGAAGCTAAAATGCTTACGAGAAATAATTTAGTAGCAAAACTTTTAGATGTTGATTCTGTATGGTGATGTTAAAATTCAACCTATGGTCACGTTGAATTTACTGTGTTGCGGTGGGTAGCTGTGAGTGATATTGTTTATGGTTGGATTTGGTTGTGGAGTGTTCTGATCTCGACTGATAGATGACGGTGCCCAAGTAGATCTAAAAAAGAAAGAAAAGGGTTTTAGTTAAATGCATTAAAAGTGGTACTGTATGTGTCACTACAGTATGGTTGTCAAGTTAATATCTCAAAGAGTGAAGCTTTGTAAGAAGTACGGTAAACTTTACAGAACAAATTAAACTTATCTATACCAAATACTTATGCTGATGCACCAGACTTCGAGTCGGACCTTCGTATGCTTACCCAAAGATCGTATGCACCTACTTACCATGCTTGAGGGTCTCTCTCTCTACCTCTAAAGGTCAATCGCAGCTCTAGCCTGCAATAACGCTGCTACTACCATATAGATGACAGATAGATCCATATCAGGACTTCCGAAAAAGTCTAATGTAGAGTAGAACTCTAAGGCTGGTTCGATAAGGGGATGTCAGCAGCGTCAAAAGCTGCTTCTTTGGTTGCTGTGGGACTTCCATCCTATTCCGTGGTGAAGGCTTTGGAGGGACTTTGGGCATCCCTTGTAATTTCCACCACAGTTCGGGCATTCATTGGTGTGGTGATTACCAGCGTACTTAAACAGCGTGTCGCGCCCTGCAGTAACGCTTTCAGTGGCGGAAACCGAGACCCCGGTGACACACCGGTGACAATTCTCCGCCGCAAATCCTCGAAAGTGGCTAAGGCAGGTGAGTACACTCCACCTTTCGGACCTTCTTGCGGTCTTTTTCTGTTGGCAGCTACACCAGTACAAGGGAAATCGGGCGTCCCCTCTGCTTCATCACGAAAAATAAAGAGAATGAGTGCCACGTTTGAGTAGCTCTAAGCTTGGGTTCCTCTCGGAGATTTTATAGCCTCGTCACGTAAAACCACCTTAAGCAAACGTCCGTAGGTGTAATACAGAGTACCACCTATCCATATACTGCCTGTCTCGATCCCGCGATGGGGGAGCCATGGATTCGGTATCTCTCGTTGGTAGCATTGGACCTCGTGAAGGCGATCATTTGTCGGTCATCTCCTCTGTGGCTGCTAGGCTGTTTCAGTGGAGCAAACACGTTAATGGTCAGCGACAGCGTAGACAGGCGACCCAGCGATTCTCCTTAGGCATCTTCTTCTGTATGATAAAGATTTTGGAGCTGGTGGATTCGAGATGGGACTCGCGTTCCTTCCTTTCTTCCATGATTCCGGTGTCGGCCGCCAAGGTGGCGGCGGTGGACGTCGATGGAGCCGCCAGCTAGCTTTCACTATCGCGGCGTCGTCTACTGGCAGTACGGTCTTCGTCTTCCTTGGCCGCCGACTCTTCTGAGTGGAGGCTGCAGTGTTATCGTGAGAACGACCTGAGCTCTATCGATGATTAAGTAAATTTTATGTGTTCCAAAAACTCATTTACGTAAAATGAATCTTTATGTTATTAATTTATACTAAAAGTGACGCGGATTATGCAACATTGTATATAGGTTATGGCCTATTATAATTTAAATAAAATAAAACAATTTATAAACGCAATAACTAATATAGCTTAAAGATTAACCTTGGTTTAACGTTGGTAAAGGTATATTTAGCAATAAAAAAATATATACCTCAAAACAAAATCTTACATAACCTTATATTATAGCTCCGGTTAAATAGGAAAAAGTTGTGTAATTAAGGGACCAATAAAATGACAAAAAATCGATTTTTCAAATTTCTATTTTATTTTTTTCTGACGTTATTATAAAAGCTAGAGCAAAATTACCAACATTTCTTCATGGAAACTTGTTTCTGGCCTTAACATAGCATAGTCAGTTTTTCAATCGGACGTTTCCTATTTTTATACCCATCATCAACTTATTTTTTTTAAATACGGTCCTGATATTTTGAAAACTGATTTTGAAAGGTTTTTTTATTATAAATTGAGCAGTGTATCACATTTGTTGGCCTGATCACGTTTTGAACCTTTTATGGACTATCATCACGAAATTTTAATACAGACCTTCATTGTCAAGAAATTGATGCCGCAACTTTCCCGTATGATTATTAAACACACCATAATAAAGTCTCTTAATATTATAAGTTATATGGACAACAAAATTTACGGCAAAAAGGAAAACCTACTAGTTTTAGTTTGTTTTTAGTGTAAATTAAAGTAAGAATTACTTACTTATAAGTCTTATAATAATTGTTCTCCATTATATTCCAAACACAAATCTCACTGTTCTATAGTTGAGTTCAAAACATTGCGAAGCATTTGAGGCGTAATATTTTTAAATGCTTCGAAAACTAAGTTCCGCAATGGATTGTCATTTTCAATATTGTGTCCGTAAATATAATTTTTGATATATCTCCAGAGGAAAAAGTCAAGAGAGGTTATATCGGGGGATCTTACTCTCGAATATGTTCCAATCCATCTTGTTGGAAACCCTGTCGATAAATATTCCTGGACGGCTCTGCAATTATGTTCCGGAGCACCGTCATGTAAAAACCAATCATCTTCAATATCAGCTAGAGTTAAATCTTCTACTTCATTTTCTAATACATTTTGTAGCGTTCAGAATTTAAAGATCCGTTATAGAAGAATGGACCTATTATTGTCATTCGAATATTGTAGCCCACATATTAAAACCGAAACGGTGTTGGCGTCTGCGCACTTTATAAACTCTAGAATTTTCTTTCTTACTATAGTGAGCATTTTTCTATTAAAAATTCCATTGTTGGTCACCCTCATCTGGGCAAATTATCTCATTATCTACACATTTCCTGGTATACCGTTCACAGAACCCTCTGCGCCTCGCTGAATCCCGTAGTCGAAGTCCCTGACAGATTCTAAAACTTAAATGAACGTATTTCTTCTCTTTGTAAAATAAAATGTGTCGTGTAGAAGTTTCTACTTTGGATTTTCTGTAACAGCTAATAAAACATTATTTGCTTTTTTTCAAAGCAAGGTTTTTACTGGAATTTGCAGGCTTTTTAAATGCACCATGTTCTCTTAAATTGACTGACAAATTCCTAAATGTGGTTACTAGGTAAATACAAAATTGTACAACACAAAATTATGACAGATACTGAATTACTTCAAAACCGTCTATTTTTATTTTTTTACCAAAGCCGCCTGTTTTTATTTATTCTTTTTTAGAACACATCGTTGTTATGATGTCGCAGATAGAACTGTAAGATATCATTTATCTTTGGAGATTCATGAAAAACTTGCAAAAAAGTTGTTGATAATGATCATTTAAATAACTAAGTTTAATGTTAATGTTAGTTTTAAATTTTTAGTGTTTTATGTTAAGGAAAGGAAAGTTAACTACGTAGGTAAACTTTTTTGAAAATGCAGGTCTGTATTCAAAAATTTCTTGGTGATGGTGTATAAAAGGTTCAAAACGCGATCAGATCATCAAATGTGATACATTGCTGAATTTTAATAAGCAAACCTTTTCAAAATCAGTTTTTAAAATATCAGGACCGTATTTTAAAAAAATAAGTTGATGATGCCTATAAAAATAGGAAACGCCCGATTGAAAAACTGACTATGCCATGTTAAAGCTCGTAACAAGTTCCCATGGATAAGTGTTTGTCTTTTGCTCTAGCATTTATAGTAACAAAAATTTCAATTATTTCAAAAACAAAAAATCACACATCGATTTTTTTGTGTCATTTTATTGGTCCCCTAATTACACAACTTTTTTCCCATTTAATCGGCGTTGTATATATTACCATTTCGAGATCTCCATAGTGAGAATCCTTATCTTATGTATAGACACCACCACCAATGGATTATTTTTCCCGACATGCGGTTTTTGAAAAATATTTGTGTGTACTCTTATTGTGCTCGGTTACCGAAACTCGTCAGACCAGCATGATTTAACTATCTCGCACGGTTTATAAAATAAGTTTACGTGAAGGTTTCAACTCCTAAAGCGTATTCCACTTTGTTACCTTTTGACGTATGTATTGATATGGCAATGGGAAAAAAACTTCTTAGAAATTAAAAAATGCTAAATTACTACCCCGCCACCTTTATTGGATTATCTTTTCAGCCATGCGGTTTTGAGGAATACTTTTATTATGCTCATTACTTGCAGAATTTAATTATCTGGCACGATTTACAAAAAAAATTATAGGAAGCTTTTAATTCCTAAAGAGTATTCCAGTTTGTTACATGTACTAAGGTATGTATTGATATGGCGGTATCATATCATTGAGAAAAATATTGAACTTCCATACGGTTTTTGAAAAGTACTTTTATTGTGCTCGGCAAACACAACTCAGTACAACTTGTAAAATTTTGGTAAATGTATTATAAAAATGATTATTCTTTGTTTTGTAATTGAACTTAATTTCCTGTTATCTACTAAACTGTAGTAGATATCGAGTTTGCTCCAACGTAGTTCAAATTATAACTAATTTCTCAAAAAAGTATCCTTTTTTCGATCCAATTTTCGGGGGGCTTTGGTTTTATTTCATGTTTTCGTTGGTATTAAAGTTGGCGGCCTCAGGTATGCGATACAATATAACAAGAATACAGTTCAATACAGAACAAAGAAATGGAAACGATAATTCGAATAGTGATGGGCTACTACAAGATGCATTTGTTCAATTTAGTTTAACTACGGTTTAGGTTATTGAGTTGGGATTTACGGTGGAACAAACCGAGCACAACGTGGCACAATTAATAAAAATAAAACAGTAGAAACAGGGTTAACTTCGCTCTAAAAATTATCTAATTTATTTTTAATAAGAAAAGCAGAGCGAAAAGTTTTCTAACAAAACATTAGAGGGTATATACAGGGTGTTCCACAGCTAATAGACTATGTAGCAACCTGGAGAAATCGAAGATTAATGTAGATCTATTAACACAAACATGGTTAGTAAAATGTTGATTTAAACAAGATCGGGGCCTTAAAGGTGAGATATTATTATAGAAAATGTGTAATAAACAACTAGATGTGTTGAACCTCAAAATTAGTTCATTTTTGATGGTACTCCCTTGTATTACTGGCATTTTCGTGTGAAATATTAAAAGATCCATTAGTTTTGAACAAAAAACGTACATCGATCTTAATATTTTGCGGTATTCTCGAAACACTTGCATGTAAGCGTTGCAATGAATATCATTTTCGCCACGTCTAAAGTATGCTTATATTACTTTTATAAATGAAACACAAGTTGTAATAGAAAATAGTTTAATAAAAAATCAATTAGATTTAGTTTATAAATGTTGAAAGTGATCACCATTTACTTCAATATGTTTTTTTTAATTGTTGCAATGACGCCTTATTTTATAAAAAGAGCATTGTTATTTTTTAAAGTATGTGCGCCTTCGTGAATTTCATCCTTGTGTACTACAGATTTCATGTAACCCCATTCATGAAAGTTCAACGAATTAAGTTCTGGGGTACGAGGTGGCCAAGGGAATTCACTGCCTCATCCAATCGAATGATACGAAAAACGTTCAACTAAATGGTTACGGACTATCAGTGTATAATGTGAAGGCGCGCCATCTTGCATAAACCACATATTCTTCCTTACACTTAGAGGAACTTCTTCGAGCCAACTATCTGAATTATCCCCAAAAAATTGTAAATATTGTTGTCCAATTAATTATGTTGGAAGTTGGAAAATGATTTTCTTTAAATTTATGAGGATTTGAAATATCATAATAATGGTTATAATAATTATTCACTCCTTTTGATGTAAAGGTATCTTCGTCTGCAAAACAGCATCTTTTCCAGGAACATCGGATTTTGATTAACCTCATTTTGTAGTAAATAATAGAATTGTAGTCTGCGTAGCAAGTTATTGGGCACCAAATTTTATACATTAGTAAAATGATATGCAATTAATTTTCTTGTACGTAAAATTATTGATATACTAGATTTACTTATACCCGTAGCTGCCTGCAAGGGTCGCGTATTTAGACCAGAACTCTGCAGAATTGGAACTAAAACTTCATCTTCGTCTGCTGAAATTCTTTTAGGTCGACCGTCAGTATTCTTGGTATTAATTGAACCATTTGCCCAAATTTGTGTGAAATTTTTGAAATTCTTTTCTATCGGGCACAATTCGATAATGTGCATATCTGCAGCACGTGGATTACGATTTACTGGTGCAACAACACGAATAATCTCTAGCTCGCTTGTGAACGGATTGCTTCTAGGCATTTTTTTTACAAAATGATATTTTGACTGTCGGTCTGGCTAACACCGCCAATAATTGTTTCACATTTTGTTTTGACAGTCACAGTCAGCTTTAAAATATTGTAGTTTGCGAGTTGGTGGATACGACATGTACTTAAAAGCGTTTAACTTTGGTGTAGATGTTGTTTTACGTGCATTCAGTAATTAAAGGAACTACAAGTAAAAATCATAGTTGCTTAACAAATATACTTAAACACGGCATATTTCAAACACAACTATACATGGACAATTAAAAAGGAGTTAACCAAACATTTTAATAAATACTAAGCTATAATTTTCTCAATCAAGACGTGGTTGGACTTTACGTAATTAATTATTTGGCAGTCATTATGGAGTACGCAGACATAATCATAATTGCAATGGGGTGGTGGAGTTTTAATTACGGTTTATATTAAGTAGAAATTTCAAATTATTAAACTAAACTTTGAGCCTTGTTTGTTTGGATTAGGATTACTTGAAATTCAGTAAATATTTATTTTGTTCGAGGTGTAAGTAATATTCTTAAATCCTAAACATTAACTTCAAGTTCAGCAGAGTTTAACCTTTACATTTACAACACAATGTAATGTACAAAAGGGTATATGTATGCGGTTATAAAATTATAGTTATTACACCACACATAGGTATGTACAACATGTGTAATGTATGAAATAACTCGAGTTAATAATTTGTAACCAAACGGAGAACATTGGTAGCAATAACATTATTCTTCATCAATTAATTCTACATTCAATCAATATACGATTCACTTAATCTCATTACTCTAATTTTTATTATTAGCTATTATCATTACCAGTGCATGTTTACGTTATTTTTAATCCCCTGTTTTATGTAAAACACAAACTGTGACTTTTTCAGTAATAAATTAAGAAGTCAACCGCTGCTGAATTTTCAAAATCTTACATTAATCTTTACTTGCTAATGAATGGTTCACAAGTAAATTTTGGTAACATTATTCTGACCACTTATAGATATATTAAGCAATTGAACGTTTTAATTTACAAGGAGATGACCTAAACTAGTTAGCTTTCCCTTAATGCCAAACCTTTCAGAATTTGATAAAAATAATGATTGTAAACTTTAATAATATTAAATAATAAATTTCTTTTAGCTTAATTACATTCTTTTGCTTTTTTCATTTAATTGGTTTATCTTATGTGCACTATAAACCGTTTATGTTAAGGTTTAAAAGATATTTTGTTTGTTAGTGAATGTTCACGTTTGATACTTATAATAAAACACATTTCTTTAAATAAAATGGAATAAGCTTATATTTTGAAAAGTGTGAACATCTTTTATTGAACAACTTAAGAATTGATCACGTTGGTTAAAGATTACAGAAAATGGATATTATGAAATGAAGTGAATTTAAAGTAATACCCTGAGAAATATTGAATTATAGAAATAAATCAATATGATCTTATTGTTTATTTTTAACTTTCGGTCGATACTGACGTATTAATAAATGTCTAAATATATCATAATAGGTTTGGATTAATTATTATTGTAATTGTTTATACCAGCTTAGCTTCCTACAATGTTGTGTATTTTAAAATTTTAGTAGAAATATTTTCCATTATATAATTTATCACCATAAATTCTCTGGGCCCATTCCTTCTTGTTTCTTGCTCCTCTGGTCTCTTCACACCACGTCATTCCCCTATCTTTTAACACCGATTTCATTTGCACGTCCCATGTTTTTCTTAGTCTGCCTTTAAGTCTTTTCTGTTGTGATCTTGCTGGTCTTCTCGTCTCCCATTCTTGTCAAATGCCCAAACCAACGTAGTTGTCTTCGCTATATATCTTCCTTTATTGGTTCTATTTGGAGTTCTTTTCTGATTCTACTATTGGTTACTCTATCCCTCTTCGTTATTCCCATTATTCCTATTAAAAATTTCATTTCTATCGCTTGCATTTTGCTTTCCATTCTTTTTGTTAATGTCCAGCTTTCGCTTCTATATAATAGAACGGGTTCAACTATCCTGTGATACACTATGATTAACTTCTTTAGGTATATTTCCTGCTTTGTTAGGTCATTATATAATCCCTATATATTTTACTCTTCGATAGACGTTACACTTCTTCTAGGTAATGGAAAAGCTATTATCTCGCTGTAATTTTATGTTCTCTTCAGTCTGTTTGTATGGCATCGTGTGAACTATTGGGAAATTCACATCTTTAGGAAAAACTGCCGCCTATAGTTTGTTGGTCAAACTGTGTAGTGCCGAGTTTGTCGAGTTGCCTTTCCGGTAGGCACGTCATTGGAAGTGAAGCGGTTGCTTTGGTAGAACCTCGCTTCTTAGAAAGTATTCAGACTCGATGCTCCCTGGGCCTTGTTGATGCCCTATTATAATTCTCCCCAAATTTCGTTAGACCTCCTTAGTTTGGAATCGTACTTGGCAAGTGCTGTCCTATAAAACTGCCATTGTTCACATCGCTTATACTTTTGACTCTTATGCAAAATCTTTCTAGCTTTCACTTGGAGTCCTCCTAGCTCTTCATCTAACCAGGGCACGTTTCTAATGGGGGAAGGGGCTTCATATACATTGTCAAAGTTTTCGTCGCAAACATATTGTACTGTGAATTCACATTTAGTAAAACTTCAAACAGCCCCTTTTATGCCATTGATTGGTTCGAAATCATTTGCGCTGAAGCTTAGCACAACGACAATCTGTTGAATTTGTTGTAATGGTTTACTTCTTATTTAAATTTCTGCAAGTGCGGAATAATTTACGATTATATATATATATATATATATATATATATATATATATATATATATATATATATATATATATATATATGATATAATATTAACCTTATATACCGTTAAGTGTTAAGGATTTATATTAGACTCTAATTGTTTATTTATCACCATAAATTTTCTGGGCCCATTCCCTCTTGTTTCTTGCTTCTCTGGTCCCCTCAGTCCACGTCATTCCCCAATCTTTTAACACCGGTTTCATTTGCACGTCCCACGTTCTTTTTAGTCTGCCATTAAGTCTTCTCTATTGTATTCGTGCTCGTCTTCTCGTCTCCCATTCTTGTAAATGCCCAAACCAACGTAGTTGTCTTCGATATATATCTTCCTTTATTGGTCCTATTTGGAGTTCTTTTCTGATTCTACTGTTCCCTACTCTATCCCTCTTCGTTATTCCCATTATTTCTATTAAAAATTTCATCTCTATTGCTTGTATTTTTCTTTTCATTCTTCTTGTTAATGTCCAGCTTTCGCTTCTATATAATAGAACGAGTTTAAACATCTTGTGATACACTATGATTTTGGTTTTTCTTGAGATTTCATTTTTCCAAATTCTTTATAGGTTATCTTTACTCTTGGCATCGATCACTAGGTCATCTGCAAAGATACTGTCCGCTATTTCTACTGGCCACATATTTCTGTATCCCACCTTCACTTTCTTTACCTCTAGTTTCACTTTCTTTATTATATTGTCTTAAGCGCTTCATTGTCATATATTCTTCCGTTCTTGTATTTCTTGTTCTAACATAGTTCTTTGTGGTGTTGTACAGAAACGTAACGCACTATATTAGTTTACCGCTTACACCTCTTCTTCTTAGGCTGTTCCACACAAAGTCTCTTGGTAAGCTATCGAGCGCTTTCCTTATGTCTATGAACGCCACATATATTTTGTTATTGCCTGCTTCTCGATCAGTTGTTTTAGTGATAATATGTTGTCTTGTACTCCTCTTCTTTTCCTGAATCCACTTTGTGCCTCCTCTAATTGTTCTTCAACAGTCCTGTCTAGTTTTTTAGCCAGTATTAATTCATATGTTTTGGCAGCTACGCACAACAAAGTTGTTCCTCTACAATTTGAGTATTCTCGTTTAAGCCTTTCTTTTGGTATTTGTTCCTGTCTCCATACTTTATCTATTAATTTTAATATTAGTTTCCCGGCTTTCGTTCCTAGAGTTGTTATCATCTCAGCTAATATTCCATCATGCCCAGCTGCTTTTCCCCTTTTTAAGTTTTGCGAGGCTTCTAACACCTCTTCTTTAGTGGAGTCTTCCTCTTGTTCTTTTCTACTATGTCGATCACTTGTCCTTCACTTCTTGAATTTTTTCTGGTTTCTGTTATTAGATCTTCAAAATATTCTTTCCATCTTTTTATAATGTCCTTGTTTTCGGCTAGTAGTTTTACGTCTTTATTCTTAATGTATTTTGGCAGACACTTTTCACATGTCTAAGGGATTTTACTACTCTGTAAAACTGTTTTTGGTTTCCTAGGTAGTCTTTCTCCATTCTGGTCCCAAGTTCTTCCCATGTCTCTTGTTTTGCTACTCTTGCTAACATTTTTACTCTGTGTCTCTGTTTTTTATACCTGTCTTAGTTTTCAACGCTTCTATTTGTCAAGCAATTCTTCCATTTCTGCTCCATGTTTTTTATTGCTGTTTTTATTGCTTCGTTCCACCATCTTGTTTGTTTCTTATGTTCCCTACTTTTTAACCCTCCGCACACCCGAGTAGCTGTATGATTTAGTGTGTTTTTTATAATGCTTCATAACTCTTCTACATTTAACCTCTTAGCCTGTTCTATTTTATCAATGTCTGTTTTTACTTTATATTTATATTCCTTTGCTATGTCTCTTTCTTTAATTTATACATTTTTACTTTTTCTGAATGTACCCATTTCTTACCTCCCTTTATGTTTACCATCTTCTGTTTTGTTACCGGTATCTTTATTTTAGACACGACTAAGTAGTGGTCAGAGTATATTTCCGGGCTTCTTTTCACTCTTGTGTTATGCACTTACTTTCTATAGTTATTATTTACTATTAACTAGTCTTTTATTGACCTTTCGTTTCTGATGTGTACATCTCTTGTAAGTTTGTGGATCTCTTTATGTTCAAAAAATGTGTTAGTTACTAATAGGTTATTTAGTATGCAAAAATCGATTAGTCTTCTTCCATTGCTATTTATACAATTTTCCCCAAATTTTCCAACTACTTCTCCAGATTTTTTATTTCTTGTACCTATTCTTGCATTTAGATCTCTCAGAATTATCAATCTTCCCCTTTTGTTCTCTACGGTTTTTGTTAATATTTCCCAAAGGGCATCCTTCTTTCCTGCTGTATCACTCTCGTTTGGTCCATACATCTCTATTACTGTTGTTTTTCCATGTGTCCTTGCTCATACTTATTCCTAGAATCCATTCCGATATCTTTATCTAGTTTTTAACATATTTTATTTTATCCTTCTTTATTATACACCCTATTCCCTCCTTTGCTCTTTGACGCTTATCTACTGCATTGTATGTTAGTAGGTGTCCTTTTTCCAGTTCTACTTCCCCATTTCCCTTTTTATTTGGTCTCTGTTATGCCTAGTATAGCCAATCCCACTTTCTCAAATTCTTCTTCTAGTTCTTTTCTTTGCCTAAAAGGCTTCTGATGTTCCATGTACCTATTTTCTAAGTATTGTCTTTTTTCTCCTCTTCTTTACTATTTCCCTTCTTTTCCTCTTTGCTTTTCTTGTTTGTTGTACTTCTATTCATTGCCGTGTTCGGAATCAGTTGACTATCCTCTGTACTTTTCAGTTTTTGAGCCTTTATTGTATTGTTGTTCTGTCCTCTATTTGTTGTAGCATTTATTTTTGTTTATTCCATTTTTACAGTTGTCCATTAATGATTAGTTTTTATATACGCTTTTCAGTGTTTTACCTTGTGCCTCTTTCGTGATTTACTCCTTTATGTATATTTCCTGCTTTGTTGGGTCATTATATAATCCCAATATATTTTCCTCTTCGCTAGACGTTTTACTTTTTCTAGATAATGGACAAGCTATTATCTCACTTTTTTTGCTCTTCAGGAATCGAGCCAGCCCTTTTTGTGATGATTTAGCATTGAGGATTTTTGTATGGATTCGTGTGAAGTATTCGAAAATGCACCCTCTATGTCTACACAGCCACATCTTTCAGAAAAAGCGCCTCTTCTAGGCATGTCGTTAAAAGTGAAGCGGTTGGTTTAGTAGAACCTCGCTTCTTAGGAAGTATTCAGACTCGATGCGCCCGGGGCCTTGTTAATACCCTAATAGAATTCTCCCCAAATTCCGTTAGACTTCCTTAGTTTGGGATTGTACTTGGCAAGTGCTGTCCTATAAAACTGCCATTGTTCACCTCGCTTATGCTTTGGAGTCCTATTAAAAAGATTTATAGCTTTCACTCGGAGTCTTCCTAGTTCTTCATTCAGCCAGGGCACGTTTTTCGTTAGTCTTTTGGTTCTAATGGGGAAAGTGGCTTCATATACATGTCAAAGTTTGTTTTCGTGGCAAACGTATTCTAGTGTGAATTTAAATTTAGTAAAACTTCAAATAGCCTCTTTCATCCCATTTACTGGTCCGGAATCATTTGCGCTAAAGAGTAGCACGATAACAATCTGTTGGATTTGTTGTAATGGTTTACTTCTTATTTAAATTTCTGCAAGTGTGGAATAATTTACGCTTAATCTAGAGCCAGATCAGAAAGCAATTGAATATATATTACGGCATAGTCCTGGATAATAATTGTGCCTAACCCATGAATCGTTTGCGATTCAATACATGTGGTTATTATGTAACTCGTATAATCGAAACCAACGGTTGATCTCTACACGCATCTTGGATTTTTAACTAGATTCACAAGTGTTGTAGCGCTATCATTCAAAAACAGAATTTTTTGTTTGTGGTCTTTCCAGCTATGTCTAAACTAGCACACCTTTAGTGCTTAGCATCATTTTAATCTCTTCAATGCGGTATTTTTCCTGTTTGAAGTGCTCATAAACGCGCTGAGGTAATGTACATTTAAAATCAGGTGTTTTCATTATTATGATTTCACCATACTTAGCATTAATTACATCCACATCCATCACTTTCTACCTTTTAGATATCTCCAGGGCACATCGGGCTTTGCGAAAGATGCTTTGAATTAACTAATTTATGAGGAACATCTTACTCTTTGTGTTAAAGAACCTTGAGCAATACACAGTATGCGCAAAACCAGTTATAATATAATTTCTAGAAGTTAATAAGAATGGTTTATTGTTGTCTATATTGCAGATTCCAGGAATTCATTTGCAGGCGTCTACAATTGCAGTTCTTCAAAGTCAATGAACCCTTATGTCAGGTTGATTTTTAAAAGATATTAAGATGGATTTGTCTCGTAAATATCATTGGCCCAGATTAATAAACCCCAATGTTCGGTCCTAGGTCGATAAAGTCTGCTTCTCTCGAAAACGTCCAATTTCCGGGATCAAAGGATCAATGAATTTTGGATTATGACTTTGAACAGGTCAATGAACTTGTATTTTTTAGATTTTAGGAATTGGTCATCTTCCGGTTTGCTAGGTCAGTGACACTGAAGAGGTTAATAAAGTCAGTGACCACTGAGCTTTAGCCCATTTTTAGATTTATATGAATCACCATGTCTCCCTCTTTCACTCTCTCTCTCTTATCATTGACTCACTTTAAAAGGTCAATAAACTTTGTCAGGAACTCGTTCTATCCTTAGATTTCTCATACGGCACTCATGGAGGTTAATACACTTTGCTCTTGAAGGGGTCACGTCGCATGACCTTGAGTTTCAAGCTTACATCTTATTAGATTTTTTCATCTCACTTGTTTACATTAATATTCTTGTTTTCTTGGTATCGGGTCCAGTATGGGTCATAATTGCTGCCTTATAGATCCTGGCCTTTGTGTCTGTTCTTAGATGTATGTTGCACCAGATTGTATGTATAATCCTTCCCGCTGTTCTGTTGGATTTTCTTATCTGTTGGATAATTTCCACCTCTATACCTCCATAGTTATGCATTAGTATTCCTAAGTAATTACAAATTCATGTTTACATCTTATTGCATTTTTAGAGATTAGCACGCTTTTTGTTTTTTCTGTTGATATTATCATATTAAATTTTCTTGCAGTCAGATTACATTGATACAGAAGTCTCTGTGAATCATCTTCGCTCTCTGTGATAAGTATGGCATCGTCAGCGTAACATAAAATAAGGATTATTCCTTCACCCATTTTATATCCTCCGGACCTTGTTGATAATTCGGTCCATAATATCAACAAGGTCCGGAGGTTTAGTGAGGTTTTATGACGTATGCCTCTGTCGACAGGTATGGGCTCTTTTATCTTGTTGTTAATTCTGGCATGGATATTGTTTCTGCTATATGTGTTTTCAATTGTTTTAATAAGATCTGAAGGTACATTTCTCTCGTATAGTACGTGAATTACGCCTTTAAGCTCTACACGGTCAAATGCCTTGTGCAAGCTTATAAAACAGCAGTAAGCCGGGACGTTATATTCCAGTGATTTTTCCATGATTTGCGTGACGCCAAAAACCGCATCATTACAGGATCTTACAGATTTGAAGCCTTGTTGTTCATCTTCTAGTTCCTATATCGATGGTAATCTCGTTGGTTATGATTTTTTGGTCAGTTTCAGAGCAGGGTTTATTCCTCTGTAATTTTCTGGTCTTCCTTTATCGTCCTTCCCAAACATCAGTGTTATGGTGCTAGAACGCCACCTGTTATGTGTAGCATATAAACATTTCTTGTATGAGTATTTCTGATTGTTCAATGTGTGCATTTCCACCATACTTTAACAGTTCGTTTGGGATTTTGTCCGGACCTGAAGACTTACGGATTTTCAGTTTCCCGAATGCTTCATTATCTCTTCTTTGATGACGATTATATTTCAGTGAAGAGAATTAGTCAGTGATTAATGTCTGTTTTGTTTGTTTCTATTAACTCACTTATTTCCTTTTCTGAGTTCTAATGAATTTCCAGATCTGCTTTTGCAGTCTATAGAAATCGGCTTCTATTCTTGAAGAGACAACTTACCAGTATTGTTCTTTTGCCTTCTTTACTAGTGCCTTAGTGTCATTCCTTATTTTTGTAGTTATTGTAAGTCTCCAGTGTGCGTTGTGATCTGTTATTTAGACATGCTTTTCGTTTTTTAACATTTTGTTTTGAATTCTTGTCGAAACCTAGGCCATATTTATTGTTCTGGTTCCGGACGCTTTACAGGCTGCTGACATTATTTGGTTTCCAGTTTATTTCACACCGTTTCTGTCGTCTTCTAGTATTTTATTTGCTTCTATTCAGATATAGATTTTGGTTGATGGTTGCCACAGACTTTCTACGTTTATTCCTTGCTCTTTTTCGATTATTTGAATTTTTTTGTTTTCCTTTTCATTTTTATTTGTATTTTACCAATAAGCAAACTGTGATCACTTTCCACTTTCTCTGAATTTAGAGCTCTTACATCTAGCATTTGTTATTGATGTATGTGCGTACTAGTGGTTATGTAGCCTATGGTGGAGTTTGACCTCTCGTGTTATGAAATGTGTTTATGTTGTTTATGAGGGAAATAGGTGTTATTGATGTGTAATTCATTGTATAAGCAGAAATTAATCATTATCATTTAGGACATCTTCATTCTATTTCTGTTTAATTCGAGCATTCCACAACTAAAGGGATATCATTTTCAGGAAAGTTATCTAGGGTGCCTTGCAATTCATCTGTTTATATTCTGTGTTTAATTTTATGTGTAGTATTCTTTCTGAGATATAGTGACATTCTCCTAGATTTTCATTGATTTTTCCATGAACGGGTATACCGACTCTTGCTTTGAATATTTTTTCTTTATCAACGCTGCTGTAAATATTGTAATCATTGTAGTCTTTTCTCCTTTTCCCTTCTTCCTTGTCTCTCACACATGTCAATCCTTATGTTCCGCAGTTCTTCCATGATTTGTTGTTCTCTATTATTTAGTGATTTTATATTCCACGTTGTTATATTGATGATGTTTTTCTTTTTCCAACTCGTAGTCGTTTTCATTGCATGGTTCGTCGTTTTTTGAACAGTCCCATTCCGAGGCATTTTTCCGGGTCTGCGAATATGTCTTCCTCAAATGAGAACTCTCCTCCTTTACTCTGGCTTGGGACCGGCAACATAAACGCTGAGCTAGCCAATTCACTCAGAGTCCATGTAGGCGGAGTTTAATTTTTTGTTTATTTAATTATTTATTTTTTATTTATACCTTAGGTTACGGATTCGATCAAGTAATTTATTTTTATTATTTAAGCTAACAAAATGAATGGCAGTGATTATGTTTGGGTTTGTTTTTGACTTTTCGGGCAACAAACTTAAACACACCTCTTTGGCGGTTGAATCACCTCGGTAATGCAGTGACCTTTTTAACACCAATCCAAGTACCACTTTTTAATTTATAGTTATTGTTGCAATACTAATCTGGGTGGTTTTATAATTTCGTATTGGTTTTTAATTATGCAATTGTAGCATTGTCCTTTGTTGTTCTCGTGTTATTTCTAAATATGATAAATGATGAGCGACAAATCTTGTTTTTACGACTGTTTCTCATTGGTTATCTGCAGTGAGTTTTTTAAGTTAGGCCCAGTGAGTAACAATTACTTACTGTTATCCAAACATATAACTAATTTGTAGACCATTACCTTAAAAAGTTGAAACGTTTAATTAATGAATTCAATATTGCATATGAGTAGAAAAAGTTTATATTTAATTACAACATTAAAAAAAGAATAACCAGCAATCTAATCCGGTCAGGGCATCATTTATCGTATCAAGTAACTTATGGGTGATACAATTTCAGCAGAAAATGATATTAACGTGAAATTGTCTGTAATAACGACCTAAATTAGGTCTGTTAATCACAACTTAGCTACTCCAAAACTCATGATGAATATACTCATGTCAGATCAGATCAGTCTTAAATAATATACGTAAGCTTCATTAGGTTGTCAAGTCTTCAGTTGTTTATTATAAATCTGCAACTGTGAACCATAGGGGAATATAAACGGAGTAAAATTCATCGAGACGTCCAGATTTGAAATTGGTGAAACTATCGTTGTTCAAGTAAGTAAAGTTGACAATATGCGTCTCATTGCAGGAAATAACTGTCTACAGATCTTACCACAGCTGGCAATTTAGGTTGTTGTAAACTAACACTAGCCCAAGAACTTTACATTGACCCTTTGTAATACTGTTACGTAGGCAAATGCTTATTATTATTGTAGGATAAAATGGTTAGCATAACGGTTAAAGAATTGCATAACAATGGCAACCATAGTAATAAGGCGTATTACACACACACACCTAAAATTACTAGATATTAATTTTCAGATGTGCTTTCAGTACGATCATAAAACGATTAATGCAGATTGTAAAAAATAAACGCAGTTGATTACAATACATTTCGTACAAGTAACTTAATTTCAAACTAATTAGAACAAAGTACATGTAATCGTTATGGAATCACTTTGAAATTAGCAAATTTGTTATTATTAAATACAAATTAATTCAAACAAAATGCAAGAAATAGAATAGCGTTCTACCTTTAAGAAAAATTAAACTTTCGCAAAACTTTACCGAGTCCACTAACTCGATAAAATTTGAGTTTCTCTTCTATAGCTTAAAACAAGAAGTTAACACTGTATGAAATTAAGCTTTTAGAATGCGTCACCTTTATAATAGACACTGCATTGTTTCAAGTTATACAATTAAAATGGTTTTGTAGTGAAATTTAATTTATACGCCCTAAGTTTTCCAACGTCCACGGTATAAAATTATTTAATGAACTTAGAAATTCTACTAACCAAAGAAAAACTCTACTCTAATAAAATGGTCCACTAAAGCGATTTATTAAAAAAATATATATAGACGATATAGTAAGTAATTTTCCACAAGAACGGTTATGAGAGAATTTCGTGTTATTGATTTTCCGTCTGAGACAACTGGTTTGCTTGAGGATGCAATTTGTTTTCACATTATAACTTTTAATAAACTTCTTACGTTTTTGCATAAGAGTTATAGAACGCTAAAAATAAATACAAGTAACAAAGTACATTATATTCTGGCCGCCATAAATAAATGAACACACAGTAAACGCTGATGTATTTTAATGAAATTTTCAGAAAACGTGTGTTTTATTACTATTAATAAACGATGAAAATTTTAGCAAGATACAAATATTTTTAACACTAATCATGCGTCGACCCTCCTTTGTTTCTCACACATTCAGCAAGCCGATTAGGCATAGTTGGTAACCTGAGCTGTACTATCCCACGCTTCCAAAATCCGTTGTTGAAGGGCATCTACACTGTTTGGGAGTGGCTGTAGATCAGTTATTCTCCGTCCTACCGTATCCCACAAATATTCGATTGGTGATGTCTGGCGAACGAGAAGGCAGATCAACATTAGCACCCTTGCGGTATGCGGCCGCGCATTATCTTGCTGAACAATTGGATTTTCTATTTCTTTCAGATATGGCAGTAATACTGGTTCAAGAACGTTGTTAATGTACCGATTTGCATTTAATGTTCCCTCAATAACCACTAGAGGAAATATGCTTCCATTGCAGATATCCCCCCTCCCACGCCATCACACCTTTAGTGAGAGCAGTATGTCGTACAGAAAACTGAAAATTGCGTCTTTCTCCAGAACGTCTTCTAACCAATCTGCGACCATGACGAGCCCATAAACAAAATCGAGACTCGTCACTAAAGATGCATTGATTCCATTGCATAACCCAATGCAACCTCTCTTTACAACCGTGCGGTACGATGAAGTGGAGTTAGCGGTAAACAAAGAAATGGTCGATAGTGGAATACGGGCACTTGTCGACACCATTTTGTGTTTGTGACGTCATAGGCCAAGTCCAATTTCATCCGCCCATTTCCCGCCCCTTATTTGACGGCTTCTTTTCGGGGGCATTTTCAACCCCTTAACGGAATTATCATCCTTAGTTAGCGTCCTTTTGGCTGTATTAAGAGCCTTTTTGGCAGTTCAGCCGTGGAAGGTAAGTAAATGCGTATGGATACAGTGTTCTGATTGGTGGTTCTAAGGACAGACCACGCCCCTTCTACCTGATTGCTCGTGCATCCGTCCATCCCTCTGGTTTCTGATTGGTCCTTAGTCCCCATCCAGCTCTGAGCTCTAATTGGAGGCCTAAGCCTCTGAATTCTGATTGGTTACGTGGGGGGGATTTTCTAATATGGGACCCTAACGCTGGCTTGTAAGGCAGGTATAAGAACTTGTGTTAGGGTCTGCGCTCTCTTGTCGTGGTCCCCTTGGCTGGAAATAATATTATAATAAGGAGGCCCTAATGATATCTCATAAGACAGGTATAAGATCTTGTATTAGGGCCTGCGCCCTCCAGTCGTAGCCCCCTTGTTGCGAAATTTGAATTTGTTTGCAGCACCGTCTAGTGGTGTATGGACTAATGAAAATTTATATTATGTAATAATAATAGTAATAAAGGTAATGCCATCTAGAAGGGTCAGCTTGCTTGCTTAAAATCAACCACCCACAGTTCAAAATACCAAATTTCTATAAGGGAAACGAAAAGACAAAAGGTTTTGATGGTTTACTATTATTATATGCGAATCAATAACTAGAAAGTTTAAAACCCACAAATACGTACCCGCATAATGCTATTAATTAAAGAATAACGTAACACTCACACCTTGATCTAATTAACTAAACAAATGAGTTGGTTTGTGACGTCCTCCTCTTCATATAAGGATAACGATAACGCATTAAAGCCATTATTGGCATTTTTGTGAACAATGTCAAGTAAAATATGTATTAAAAATAATACACATACCTTCAGATCTGTTTTTCTTCCGGCTGTTCTAATAATAATAACTGTGTTGAAGAACTAAACTCAAATGAATATTGAAATATTTACACAACGTATACATACATAATATAAGGCTAACTAAACCCGCTTGGTGTTTTTTTTACTTATGAATAGTTAATATAAAACTGGCTGTTGGTTTCCCTTAAGTTAATTTAGGGTATAAATATACAAACAAACCTAATTATCTCTATCACACTTACTGCAAATCGTATTTACCTTTCGCAGACTCGTTAGAGCGACCTTACATATACGAATTTATATAAAACGATGTTTATTTTTTACAACATACATTTAAAATGATTTTACCTATATGATAAAACTGTTTTTATGGAAGGCAATTGTTATTATTAAACAGTTATACAATTTGATTAATATTAATTGGAAAGTAGCAATCACCCATTGACATCGTGTTAATTAACGTGTTTACAAATATTTTAAATGTTGCTGCAGCAAAATATATTAAGGTCTAAATTAAATATTGAGTGAAATAATAATAATTTCCACCCTGATGCAACCGCGCTTTCTATACAGGCAGATTGTCTTTCTAAGCGTTTTCATCTTGAACGATTATATTGTAATAGTTTATTAACAAGTCGTAAAACATCTTATATCCCTGATGCTGGTTTATAATAATAATAATAATGGTCATTCGATGATGGTTATACTTTAAATACATGCAAAGTATAATATACGGCCTTTAAAAGTCACTATTATTTTTACATAGATGTGAGTTTATTCTTAAATTAGTTGTTCTCAGCACCACTCTGGAAATACTATACACGCTTTCAAACCTTCTTCCTCGTTCTCAGAAGTTGTACCGTATTCATATTCATGAATTTACCTTTACCCGATCTCAAGCCAGTAGTAAGTTTTCTATTTTATCTTAAAATATTTTCTATCGTTACTAATTTAGCGAACCACTAATATTAGCACAGATATAAATTAAAAGATATTTGAAATAACCCTGTATTATTGATATTTTATAGAAGCGGTGGACTCTGGAATTTTGAATGTTAATCAAATAAGACACATGTAGGATATTTACACCTAAATTAAATTAATGTCCACCAGTCAGTTTTATATCAACTATTAGTAAGTAAAATATATGTATGTATGTATATATACGTTGTATAAATATTTCAATATTCAGTTCAGTTTAGTTTTCCAACACAGTTATTATTATTAGAACAGGGAAAGAAAAACAAATCTGACGGTATGCGTATTATTTTTAATATATATTTTACTTGATATCCATACAGTAAGCATACACTCTATCATTTATATATTTCTTGCCTCTGTCTATATTTTTACTTCTGACTTCATTACGTGTCCAGGCACTAGAAAAATAATCGTTCGGTAGTAGGACGATTGCTAATCGTCCGGGGCACGATTTGGCTAGTAACCGGTCTGCTCGCTGTGGTATTACTCAAGAGAACAATACAATTGCCTCGGATCGACCTGGCTACAAGGGAGGTCAAGGTCGAAACAGACAGACCCCGTTGCTGACGATTGTGCAAGGAATGAATGACGATGCGGTACGTGGAATGTTAGAGGTATGCATGGTAAAGAATTTGAAATTGCGAATGTAATGTACGAAAGCCACCTTGATATTATGTGTGTATCGGAGACAAAGCGCAAAGGAAAGGATGCTGTGAGATGGAGGATGGCAGCCTAGCACTATGGTCAGGAGTTGAGACTGAAGTGCATGGCGCAAAATAAATTGGGGTGATCGTAAGTACGAATTGCTGTTTCCCTGGGTAATATGGGTTAGAATGAAAGTGGAGTTTCGAAGAATTTTTCTTATGCATGCTATGCACCGGTGAATGGAAAAAGAGACCAGGAGTGTGAGAACTTCTGGAATGAAGTAGAGAACGTTTTGAACGTATATAATCCAAATGAAACAGTGATGATAGTGAGGGATATAAACGGATGGGTGGATGTACAGAGAACATACTTAACCCGTTCTAGGAAAGTTCGGAAACCAAAGAGTTAATGAGAATGGTGAACGCCTGGTGAACATCTGTGTGGAGAGAAGCCTGTTTGTATCCAATACGTGGTTTAAACATAAAATATGCATGTGTATACATGGCAAAGAGGTGAATCTAAAAGTATGATAGACTTGATAGTGTATGATGAACGGCTTAGAAACCTGGTGAAAGACACAAAAGTAATGCGCGGATCGGAGTGTGGATCGGACCACTTTTGGTTATATCGAGAGTGTGTTTAGGGCAAAAGTGGGTCTGGAGAAGGAAAGCAAACGTAGTGCGAACGTCCAGAATTAGGGTAGACAAACTAGTGGATAATAGTGCGAGAATGAAATACGCAGATGCTGTGAGTAAAAAGTTGAATGTGAATGAATCAACGTGGAACGAACAAATAAAAAACCTGACGTTGAAAGTGCATAAGCTTGAAAAACTGTGTTATCAATTGTGCCGTGCGGATATGTGGAAGAGGCGACTGTAGGTAGACAGAAAAATGTGCTTGGTGGAATGAGTCGGTAAAAAGGCAGTATGTAAGAAAAAGATGCGTACATGGCAATGATTGCTGCAAAAATGAGACTGAGAAAACGATTGTATGAGGGTACAGATTAGAAACAAGAAGCGAAGGAAGCAGTGAAAATAAGTAAATAGGAAGTGATAGCTGTGGAAGGAGAGAAATGCAGAATGATTTTGAGGGAAACAAAAACTCTTCTGAAAATGGATCAAAAATACAAAAGTGTGGAAACACAACAGAACGATTGTGTAGTGAGGAAATGCTGGAATAATATTTAGGAAGGTAGATGAAATCACTGGTGAAATGCCAAAGTGTGGGGTGCAAAGCTTATACGAAGATTGTGTGAATTATTCAATGTATGCCTTATGTGTGGAAAAGTGCGAGGGATTGGAAGAGCGCGATCATTGTACCACTGTATAAGGGTAAGGGGAACAAGAGTGATTGTAAGAACTACAGAGGAATAAGTTTGCTCAGCGTGCCTGGTAAAGTATTTGGAAGAATACTGATTGATAGAGTACGAGAAACTACACAAACTAAGATTTGGGATGTGCAGGTGGCTTCATGCCAGGGAGAGGATGTGTCGATCAGATGGTTGCTCTCCAGCAGGTGATCGAAAAGTGTTTAAGGGTAAAAAGGAAGCTGTACTGTGCGTTTGTAGATCTGGAGAAAGCATACGACAGAGTGAATAGGGAGAAGCTGTGGGAAATATTAAATGAATATGGCGTAAATAAAGGTCTAATAAATGGAATAAGGGCAGTATACAACGGTAGTCGGGCATGTGTTAGGGTGAGAGGAGTGTGAGTGAATACTTTAATATTGAGCAAGGAGTGCGACAAGGCTGTGTGATGTCACCGTGGTTGTTCAATGTATACATGGATAAATGTGTTAGACAAGCATGTACCGATACAAATGGTGTAATGGTTGGTGACGTAAATGTACGACTTCTGGTGTATGCAGATGACAGTCTTATTAAGTGACAGTGCGGATGAGCTACAAACCGCTCTGAGGAAGTTTGATACAGTCTGTGAGAGCATGGACCTAAAGGTAAACGTGAACAAAACTAAGATTGTGGTGTTCAATCGGGAAGGTGGAAAGGAGAGTAGAGTATTTACTCTGCAAGATGAAATTGTGGAGCAAGTGGACGAGCTGGTATATCTGGGTAGAATGTTTACTGCAGATGGTACAATGGAGGGCGAGATTGGACGAAGGGTCAATGCTGGAAGGAAAGTGATTGGAAGTATGTGGACGATAATGAGAAACGAAAGCATGAGCTTAGCTGCGAAACGAGCAATCTATAATGGCGTGTTTGTCCCATCAGTACTGTATGGAAGTGAGACATGGGTATGTCAAAAAAGCACGAAAGAAAAATAAATGCCGTGGGTATAAGATTCCTGAGAAGCGCATGTGGTAAAACGAGAAGGGACAAGATAAAGAATGAATGCATAATGACGAAGTGTGGCGAGGAAAAGACGATGATGGATAGATATAAAAGTAGTACATTACGTTGGTTTGGTCACATTGAGAGAATGGACAACGTAGGCCACGTAAAACTTGGCTGAATGTAGTAGAATGTATGATAAAGGAAAGAAAGATAAGGAGTTTTAAAAATAAAAGGGCATGTCATGAATCTTGCGGAAGCTAGGGAGGTATGCGGTGGGAGAGAAAGGGAGGCGTACATGATCAATTATTACAGAAAACACTAGCTACTTTAAAATTACACCACTAGATGGCGCCACAAACAATTAATTACTCTTAGATATATTCCGCTAGATGGCATCACCTTTATTATTATTATTATTACAGAAAATTTTATTAATCCGTATACCACTATATGGCGTTGCAAACAAAAATTCAAATTTCGCAACAAGGTGGACAGGACAGGAGGTGTAGGCTAATACAAGTTCTTATAACCTGTCTTATGAGATATCATTAGGGCCTCCTTATTATAATACTATTTCCAGCTAAGGGGACATGACAAGAGGGCGCAGACCCTAATACAATACTTATAGCTGTCTTACAAGCCAGCATTAGGTTCCCTTATTAGAAAATCCGATTACGTAACCAATCAGAATGCAAAGGCTTAGGCCTTCAATAAAGCTCAGATGCTGGGTGGAGACTAGCGAACAACCAGAAACTAGAGTGGCGAAGGCACGCATGACCAAGCAGGTAAAATGGGCGTAATCTGTTTTAGACCTCTATCCGCACGCATTTGCCTACCTTCTAGGGTCTGAACTACCAAAGAAGCTCTTAATACAGCCAAAAGGACGCGAATTAAGTGAAAATTCCATTAATTGAAAATGAAACCCGAAAAGAAGCCGTCAAAAGAGGCGTGAAAGTGGCTTGTCCTATGACGTCACAAAAAAATGGCGGCGACAAATGCCCGTATTGTACTGTCGGTATGATCTGAGCCCAAAAGACCGAATTCATCGATACGTCGACCGTTTGAGACTTGATAATCAGTTAATCCTCCATCTATCACCAACTTCCTTTGTTGATGAAAAACGATCCTATGAGCTAAAGCCGAAAAGCACGACCTTCACGATTAGTGGTGAGTCTAGGACATTGGGCGCAAACGTCGTCGTTCCTCATTATTTTCTGATCATCATCGCCAACATAAGGGCAACATGACGAATTGATAACCCGGATTCTTGCAGAGCGATTATTCTGCCACATTCAAACTCGATTAACTGACGAAAATTTGCACGATGTCGGACAGAAGGCATTGTTTCAACTTCAATGTGTTTACATATTAAATACACGTTTTCTGAAAATTTTATTAAAATACATCAGCGTTTACTGGGCGTTCATTTATTTATGGCGGCCAGTATATTAAAAAGCAATATTTAAAGTTTCCTGCAATGTGGAACTGTTTGAGGTAATCGTACTTAAGTTTTGTAGTAAAATGATATTCAAAGAGCATTAAATTATTATTGAATACACCTGATCGGATTATAGTGGCAATTCACGATAATTGCCAACTTGACGTTAAGCCAGCGAACTTTTCTTTAGAAATTGATAAAAATCGAAAAAGTCCGAAGTAATAGTTAAGAACAATTCAAGATTAATCTTGAAACAATAAAAACACTGCTGGTGTAGCGGTGGTTTCAGTGTGAAATAAACTAATTACACACGGTGTGCAGTTCTTACCATTTTATCTATTGACGTTGTACTTCGTGTCTGCTTGTGTGCGGTATAATAATGTAACAAAAATTACCTGAATTACAGTCTTCTAAGAACGGATAATATTAAGCGTCTACTTTGTGTCAAGTTACAGAATATATATATATATATATATATATATATATAGTATATATGTAGTCTTTTCAGTAAATTGACAATTTGGTATCGTACGGTTGATATAGTTCACTGGAGAATTGACTTAACTCATTTGCATATACTTAGCAGTTTTCGGTATTGATGATTTTGCTACACCGGCGGTAATTAGAGTCAACTCGTCGGAAGCAGTCAGCTCTTTTCCGCAGCCTATTAATCTCGCTTCCTATGCCGGTTTGGTGTTGTTTATTTACTAATTATATGTTAATCTTGTACGGACATATTGTCTACATTGTACATTGTAAAATCGTTGTCTTTCTGCACGCATATCAGGTTCGACTAGCTTAAAATAGTAACGGAAGCTTTTCTGTTCTATTTGATCTGATTTTCAAAACAAAATCAACTGTTCATTGTGAAGAAGTGTGCCAAATGGCAGGATAGAAAGTAGGAGGCCTGTGATATTGAATTACGATCAAATTCGGGAAAAGATATAAGAGTTTGTTCGTGACGGACAAGAATAACAGTAATAACCGATTTGGTATCAAAACGAATTAATTCAAATTGACCATGGGTAATCGCTTACGAAAGTGGCGCGAATCCCTCAGAGACCTTCGCTGATTCGTTAAACATCTCGGCAAATGAAACCGAGATTCGGATTCATTTTAGCCGGACCAATTAAAAAATTAATAATTTTCAAAACTATGCAAAGGTAAATACTATAATTTTGTAACTAATTTTCATTAAATTCAACTACAATTTAGTTTTCTTTGACTTTATACATTACATGAAAATATCATATAATTATTTTTTTTTTTTTAATTTTGTTATATCTCTTTATTTTAATACTATATTATTATATTTAGAAATGGAATAGGCCGATCTAATTTGACAATACGATTACCAGATCTTGAAATCACACAAAGGGCAGAATAAGGTCATGAAGCAGTGAAATGAGGATTCCAATTTAAGACTAATAAAATATTCCCAACAGAAAACAGAGCAACTTTCAATAGAAAATTCCACTGTAGCTCCACAGTTATGGGTGTGATCCCATCGTTAAAGGAATATGTGGTGGAAGTAATTTGCTCTATTACTGACGGTGACGTCAAGTCTACATGTTCAAAAAGACATTTAAAAAGGGCAGAGCGAAGAAAAGTGAGGAAACATGTACCTGAAGCAGGTAAATAAAATAAATATCCTTAAACATGTAGTATGATCTTTGTACTGACAAAATTTTGAGTTTTATTAATGTAGGTGTATCAAGTACTTAAATGAGATTCTTTAGACAATTTGTTGCTTCGGACCAGGTGTTAGCCGGGTCCAATATAAATGAGTCCTAAAAACCTATTTTAGGTAGTGCTACAAACAATTTTTTTTGTTTAAGCTCTCTAAAATTTTCCTAGAATACCTAATTTATCAATTTTATTCGAATTAAAGTACTAGGTACTTGATACAAAAATAGCTATTTATTTATATTGCCCGTTATTTTTGACATCGTTAGTGTTAACAGAGATTTGTAATATGTATTTTACTTAACTGTACTATTAGCACTTTTTGAAAGTACCCAGTTTTTTTGACAAATTCGAATGATAGAACTGATAAATAAAATAATTTTAAAATATTGTCCAATGAATTATTTAAAATAATACAAAATGGTTGCCATAACGACTTTATGACTAGGTTGAATGAGCTATTTTACGTACTGAGATGAGTCCGTAAAATAGCCATTTTGGAGCGTACAAGAAATGTATTTATTTAATAAAACAATTTCAGGCTTTTGTGGAATTTGTAGGTAAGTATCCATCTATTTATTACAAAAATGGCTGGCCATTTGATGCAGTCTGATAAGGAAAAGGTACCGCCAGTTCTCTACAGGTCGGTACTGAAACAGTATAAAAGTGAGGTAGCGAAGAAATTAAACAAGTATAAAGATCCAATAAAACCCTTGGTACTTCTAAAGGAACTTGAGTTCAAAGGAGAAATTCGTACCGTCGCTGCATCTCCTTTCTTGAATTGTAATGTTCTGTAGCGCAAATGGTGTTTACAGTCAAGCACAACAACAAAAATAGAGTTATGGTTAAAAGCATGGATGCAGAGTGGTGCACCTGTATCAGGGAAGCTGTTTGCGATGATTTCAGAGCACTGTTGTTCGCCATGTAGCCCTTGTTATAAAAACATATGCCGAGTTCTTGAAGTTAACGCAGCCAGATGTAAAATCATGAATTGTATTGGAAAAGTGACTCTTGCAGAAAATTTTAATAAGCTGAGAAATACATAAATTGACTTTGATCGTTTGTCGAAGTAATTATCAGGGCATACGATCTGATGGGGTGAGTTCACAATGCACGAAACCCAAGACGAAACTTAAGGATATGCTAATCTCGTCGTCAATGTTAACCGGAAACAAAAAATGGATTACATTTTAACGAACATGGATGACTCAAACCACAACATTAAAGGTAAATGGTTAATAGTTTTAATCATTCCTCGCATAAATAGAAAATCAAAAACTTGCTGATAAAATTGTGCAGCACTGCAAGATTCTGCCATTACCGACCTGCGGTGCTCGCGATCGTTTCGGTATGGTCGACAACCCGCTACGACCTCTCCAGTGGAATATGACTTTACCAATGTCAAGAATCGATTACGTCAAAGTCGTTCAAACTTGAGAGTTGATAGTTTCATATGTAAGCACACAATTACATCAAGAACAAGGAAAGATCATCTGAGCAAAAGCGATACATAACGAGAATACCCAGCCAGTTATGTCTAATAAAGAGGTAATAGGCATAATATGATTTCATTTTTATAATTCAGAACCTTAACCCGAATCCCTAACTTTAATAACTAAGAAAAGCCTTGACTTGACACTATCACCCTATCATTTTATTTTCTGACTTGTTGGAGTAATTAGTTTAGTCAATAACTACCATAATAATTAATTGAAACGATATAACTGTAGCCAAACATCGGTTTCATTAAAATATTTTTTCGAGCAACACATGCGTCATTACCATGCCTCTTATGTAATAATGGGAGAACATGGATGTATCGTCTGTGACAAATACGTTAACCTATTGAAGGTGAGAGGGCTATGACGAAAAGCGCACTTGCCATGCGTGTTCACGGTTCAACAAAAATTCAGTTAGTCAAATAAATGGATCTAAGCAACAACAAAAATTGAACGGGTTTGGTGGACAAAGTAACGAACGATTTCGAATTGCATCGAAAGTTGAATGAAGTACCGTTGATATTGAATGGCAGTAGGCGCGCCATTCATACATGAAACTGACTTCGAAAATATTTTTCTGTACATGGTCATGCAAACTTCAAAACAAGGTGTCACTACATCGATATACAGGAAGCGGGAATTATTTTTAAGGAATTCTTCCAACACTCACTAGCTGGCAAGTCCATTCTGGTAATGTGCACATCCGGTTTTGGTGAGATAGTAGATGAACTGTTCGGTTTGTCCTACAAATGGTTGCGAAAACGTGTGGTGGATATTCACGAAGCAGGTAATATTGTGTTTTATAACGTTAGTTGATTTTGTCCATGTGTGACATAATAATACGATTACATCTGTACTTTAATCTGCTTTAATAATTTACAAAAGACTCACAGCTAAATATTTAAGTGTGTGGGTTTTTTTCAACCTCAGATAGGCCATAAATAAAAGTCAAATGAGTACAAAAGTATTTTATGCACACTAAAGGTTACTTTTCGATATAGAGGATAATCACTTTGACTATTGACGCATTTTTCGTACCGGTGGACAAGCTTTTCGATACCCTCCTCATAACATATTACCGCCAATTCTGTAGGTGGCTTGAAGCTGTTCGTTAGTTTGGAAGCACTGCCCTCCCAGCCACTTCTTTAGTTCAGGAAAAGAAGGTTGTGTGTGACGGATAGGTGCAGAATAAACAGTTAGAGTTCTGAAGAAGATACTGCTCCAGCATTCGCCTAGTGTCTGAGGAAAACCCCTGAAGAAACCCAGACCGAGCAGCCGGTAGGGATTCGAACCAACTTCCTCCCGAATCGCAAGCAGAGGTTATAATTATAAATTTTAGTAATCTTTTATATTCACTTAAATTTTATTTATAGCCTATCGAAGGTTGGTAAAAGGTCCTCGTAACTTAAATGAAAAATTAATTAAAATCAACAAAAAAAAACTGATATTTTCAGCCAATATGCAATTCATCGATTTAAAAATAGAACGATTAGCTTCTTACGTTACCGGGTAGTTTTGTCTTGCTCTTAAAACATAGATCGGATTTTCGGGGTTATTTTTAGATTTATTTAAATGTTTCGAAAGAATCATTTTTATTGTGTTCAAAATTGGTTTTATATATATATATATATATATATATATATATATATATATATATATATATATATATATATATATATATTTCACTTTAATACGCCTAACTTCAGGATTCTTTCCTTAAAAATAAAATTCTTTTAAATATCTTCATAACGGTTTATTAAAATTAAAATTAAAATTTTAGGTGGTGTTTCTAAGAAGGGTCTTTCATAACTCTAAGTTTAGGAGAAACAGGGTTATCATTACCTTTTTCCAAAGAAAACTTGTACGCCACTGACGTTTTTCTCATTTAGCGAAAAATTTTGAATTGAAGGATCATTTTCAAGTAATTTGGTATATTTTTTTGATAAAATGTACCAATTTCGAGTTATTTGTAACAATGAAATAATGCACAATTTACAATATCTGTTCAAACTGACATCCTTCAATTTCAATTCACTTTTGACATCTCTTAATTAGATTATTAATATGTGATTCTATTGTGACATTATTCTGTCTTAGGATATCACAGTTTTCTTCTATTCGCTGCGTCCCATAAATTTCTTGTTTTAAATATCCCTTATAAAATAATCCAAAGGATTTAAATCAGGGTGGCCTTCAAGGTAATCTTATTTGTGAATCGTATCTTGGTGGCAATCGAACGATCCATCTTCCGTTATAATTTTCACCAAGCCATTCACAGATTTGCCTTCCATAATGCGGCGGAGCGCCATCCATTTGAACCAATTATTGTGTATTACATTTAATGGCATATTATCAAGTTATCCCTTAAGGCTTGAAAACCCTTGTTTGAAAGTTGATGAAATGATAGAGCGTTTAGCCTAGGGGCAAAAAGTATGGTCCACAAATGGAATTATGAAAACTCCAATCCATATGTTAAAGCTAAATTCATGCTGAAAAGATGATGAACGAATTTCATGGGGGTTTTCATGTGCTCATGCGTAGATTATGTGTATTAATTATACCAGTACGTGTAGGTTGCCTCATCTGTCCATATTACTCTGTTCAAAATAATCGATCTTGTTGATATGATTCCAATAACCACCTACAAAATTTACTTTTTTTCGGTGTCACCTGGTAACAAATGTTGCACTTTTTGTACGTGGAAAACCCTTCGGTGATCTCGTTTTAGTGCTTTAAATACTTTTGTTTGAGACACATTAAGCTTAAGAGCAAGCATTTCGTGTACTTAGTTTTCTGTCATTGTCGAATAATCGGAGAACTCTGTTATCTTCTGGATTAGGTTGAACTTCTATATCAGCAATCTTTCAAAATCCATATTCTGAGAATGTTTGATGAGTTCTTATAAACACTCCTTTATTGGGAATTCTGCGATATGGAAATCTCCGTTCATATTCTCTTACTGCGTTTCTTGAATTCCCGTTACAGAAGCCATAAATAAAATGAATGTGTGCATATTCACGATTAGCAAAATGATGCGGCATCCTGTACACAAATCAAATAGTTTAATCAGTATCAAGAAAGTTTTAGTAAATGAAAGTACACTCGCGCTCTACAATAACATTAACTATCTCGACACTGACATTTTAGGACAAAGATCACAAATGTAGCTTGCAAAAAATAGCGAATAACTCGAATTGATACATTTTATCAAAAATATCTTTATACCAAATTGCTTAAAATGATCGCGCAATTAAAAGATTGTCACAATATTATTGTTGTTATTGTTGTTGTTATTTTTTTTTATTGTTAGAATCACACATTAATAATCTAGTTCGAAGATGTCAAAAGTGAATTGAAGTTGAAGGATATCAGTTTGAACAGCTGTTGTAAATTGTGCATTATTTCATTGTTATTAAAAGATATTAACTCGTTAACGAAGGAATTCCTCAAAATGTATTTTTTTCGCATGCCTCGAAAACCTTGAATTTGGTAAAATAAGAAGAATTGTGTTTAAATTATTTCATTTGCTAAACTTAAAATAATAAATGCGTAGTAGCTTCGCACAAAATACAAATAACTCGAAATTGGTACATTTTATCAAAAATACTTTTATACCAAATTACTTAAAAATGATCGCGCAATTCAAAAATTTTCTCTAAATGAGAAAAAACGTCAGTGGTGTGCAAGTTTTTTGGAAAATGTAATGACAACCCTGTTTCTCCGCCACTGGCTTACATAATCTATCGAAATAAATTTAGAATTATGAAAGACCCTTATTAGAAATACCACCTAAAATTTTGAATTATTTTAATAAACCGTTACGAAGATATTTAAAAAATGTTATTTTTATGGAAAGTTTAGGACCCTGTATCTCGAAAACAAAGCCTTCAAAGAATATTGCTTGTTTGGCAAACTGTAGTTATTTTTCAATAAGGAATCCGCTTCTGAAGTTAGGCGTATTAAAGTGAAATCACCTGTATATACACGTATATACATATATATCTATGTGTGTGTGTGTGTGTCGTGTGTCGTGTGTGCGTGTATGCGTGTGTGCGTGTGTGCTGTGTGTGTGTGTGTGTCGTGTGTGCGTGTGTGCGTGTGTGTGTGTGTGTGTGCGTGTGTGTGTGTGTCGTGTGTGCTGTGTGTGTCGTGTGTGTGTGCGTGTGTGGTGTGTGCGTGTGTGCGTGTGTGTGTGCGTGTGTGCGTGTGCGTGTGTGCGTGTGTGCGTGTGTCGTGTGTGCGTGTGTGCGTGTGCGTGTGTGGTGTCGTGTGCGTGTGTGCGTGTGCGTGTGGTGCGTGCGTGTGCTGTGTGTGCTGTGCGTGTGTGTGTGTGTCGTGCGTGTGCGTGCGTGTGTGTGCGTGTGTGCGTGTGTGCGTGGTGTGTGTGCGTGTGCGTGTCGTGCGTGTGCGTGTGCGTGTGCGTGTGCGTGTGCGTGTGCGTGTGCGTGTGCGTGTGGTGTGCGTGTGTGTGCTGTGCGTGCGGTGCTGCGTGCGTGTGCGTGTGGCGTGGCGTGTGCGTGTCGTGTGCGTGTGCGTGTGCGTGTGCGTGTGCGTGGTGTGCGTGTGCGTGTCGTGTCGTGTGCGTGTGCGTGTGCGTGTGCGTGTGCGTGTGCGTGTGCGTGTGCGTGTGCGTGCGTGCGTGTGTGTTGACAATGCTGTCTGTTCTGGTTGGTTCTTAAAGAATTATTCCTTCTATCATGATGTTTCGGTTGAATTGCGCCAGCCATCTTCAGGTGATCTGCGCTTATTCGAATCGAACTGATATCTTGATTGTTCTTGGATGGTGGCTAGTGTCTTGACGTTATCGAAGCCTATTTTGTGCTGCCTCCTGCACATGCTGGACCAGTGAATACGTTGCCAGATTTTTCAGTATCGCTTTACGATGTTCTTCTCGGTGCGTTGAAACATCGGTTCCTTTCTCCTGTGTAGCTTTTTATACACTCTACACACGGTACTTCGATTAGCAGATGATGGCGAGACTTAGCGTTCAAATAACAATTGATGTGTGTACCTTTGCGGTACACGGTGTGTCTGCTTGTGTGTTGTAGAACAGAACATCTAGTAAAGGCAGTTTGTTTTCTTTTTCAACTTCCATTCTGAATTTGATCCTCTCGTGCCTGGTGTTGACTCCGCCAATTTCTTCGTTCTATATGTACATATGACAAACGAGTCGTCGACGTACCTTAAGTAAAGTTTTGGTTTCCCAGCGCTGATTCTGGGGTCCTCGAAGTCTACTCAGTTTTGTATGAAATACTTTTGAAAAAACTAATAGGTAACTAAGAATTTTCAACAATGTGAACAACAAAAGTGGCATCAGGAGAAAGTAACAGTACCCACAATATTAAATTATAATATTTGAAATTTACATAGGACAATGTAAATAATAAAATTAAACTGGTCATTATATTACGCGCAGAGCATGGTGCATAAATTGAATCACTAAAGTCATCATTTCCGTTATTATTCGTCAAAACAGTTTTCAATAGCTTCAAATCGCTCCAAGACTGGAACTTAGTGCGATAAATAAAGTATATATATATGAAAAATTGATCTAAGTATCAAATATAATTTTAGCATAAAGATACATTTACCATAATATGTAAGATTAGCGTACCTATGTAGGTACTACAATATCCCCTAAAAAAGGTAAAATTTTATTTCTATGTGCAACTTTGCATATTATCTATAATGAAAGGATAATCCTGAATGCAACTTTGTATTACAATTAAGATGATGACCTTTAAACCTAATAACTTCAATATAGGTAGAATGATTCTGAAACTTATTCAAAAAATATTACATTGTACAATTTCGAGACCTTAAAAATTTTTCCTCTACAAAATGCATGAAAAAACATAGTTTTTAGTAGGAATAACCTATATTTAGCTAAAAGAAAACAGTAACAACTATTTGTACAACTAATACAAGCAAGTAGGTACTATAATACAAAATGAACTCTCCATCTAAGTCGTCATCTTCTTCTTCTTCTTCATCTAACTACGATCAATTAATTGCTCCAGGTAGAAACCTCTATGTTTACATTTTTTAAGTTTTTTTCAGGTTGATGAAATCACCTTAGTATCATCGCTTGATGTAATTGATTTTGCGTTTGAATTTACACCTCTGACTTCTTCTACACCACATAATTACATCCCCTACTTCAACGCCCCAAGATATATTCGTTTATTATTCGTCATTACTTAATTTTCTTATTGTAATTCTCGGGATGTGGGTACTTAAACCAGTGATGACGCAATCACCGACATGACGACCGTAGCCCTAGATTCTGTACAAGCAGACGATCTTGACGCGTAGACAATAGTACTGGACTAGACCAATGTTAAAGTCATCACTATCGGTGACGAGGACGACGAGGGCCACCAGAATACTAGAACGATGATGATAGTGATGATGACACTGACATTTCGTCTAGTATTGAGGTTTTATGTTCCTCATTCGATGAGAACGCATACCTCTGATTGATGATTACGACTCTCACGTTGTCATGGGTCCTTCCTACAGTTACGACGCTAACGATTACGACAATGACAATCTGAGACATCAACGAATCCTCCGAGACAGACCTGTAAACATTTATATCGTAGTCATCGTTGAAAGAGCAGCGATGACGAGGATCTAATCAACGTTTTGGGAAACAGACCATAACAACGTGTAAACAGTGAACAGGGATTTGAACATGTCATACATGGTGCGAATGTGCGCTCGAGCATTGACCTAAACTAAAAGAGTTATGTATCTGGAAGGTTCCCTAAGGATGCAAATAAATAGTATAACCTTACGACAGTCACACCATTGATTAGGTGTGGGTAATGGCTGCCCATCTCTTTGATAGTATAACATTTGGAATTTACCAAACACTTCATACAACGTAGCAAATCAGTTGTTATCTTAATTAACGGTTAAAACCAATTTCTTCAACTGTTAAATGGCTCCAATACCGCTTTCTGCGCTTCCATACCGCCCAATCATGTGTTGGTATTTGCAGAATCGTGGATTTTAAGTTGATCAAGTTTACCACCATCGTGCTATAAGGACTGAAATGTTTCGCCCAATTCGTTAATACCTCTGTCACCGCGAGCTAGTCATTCTCGTAAACGGTTATCCGGTCTGCAGCATCTATACCCCAGGGTAGTTTATTTATTGAGATATTAACTAATTCCAAACCTTTTTGTGATACTTAGTAACACATTGACTGACTGCTAAACTATCTAATGTGTATAACATTCAAATATGAGTGGCACACAATATGTGGTTCAGCAGTGTATTGGGTAAGCAATGAAACTCGAGCGTGGTAACTTTATCTTTGACAATTGATCCGAGTCAGTCCGTTGATGTTTGCCGACACAGCACTTTGGTATGTAGGTGTGGAAAGACTGTGTATTGCATGCAGGATGGAAGCCGCAGGATGCTTATGAAGAATATTTAAACTTTCGAAATTAATATTATAATTCGCCGCAAGGTTTTGTGCTTAGTTGCGAAGAATTTAAGAGTTAGACGATATTTTGTAATTAACTGTGTTTGGCAAAACGAGAGTATTCATAACATAGTTAATGATTTGAAGTTGAAAAGGATCTTTTGTCTTTGTCGCGTTATTTTTGTACGATATATTAATTTAGTATGAACCATTTACTAGTATTGTACGTAAAATTTAATATATTATTTTATCAGTAAAGGTCATAATTGATTCGACTCGTTCCTTTCGCGCTATTTTATATCATAATCAACGTGAATTTCCGTTAGTTGCAATGAAGGCTGTTACAGTGTTTGCAGTACTGTTCAGTGCTACTGCACTAATTAGTATGTAGTGATGACGAACTGAATTTCGAGGGCGCATCAATACATAATCATAGTCTGATCATTATAAGTGCACTCAAATCATTTTAAGAATGCTATCGACTACCTGCTGATGGTATTCTAAATAATCAAACCCAAAATTATTAACCACTCCGAGATGTGCCAACCAAGATGATACCAACGCATATATTACACCTCCTATCATTGGAAAAGCCCATCCAGAGTCATCGTGTTGAGTAGAGACAATATTATCATTAACGTCTAATGCGTCTAAAGCTTGGGCAAAATATTAAAATCTAAAATTGAAATACAGTTTTATCAATTACGATATATTAATATTTATATTTTATCGATACAATCATTCTAGGCTAATCGGAGGTAGACAATGAGAATATTCATTTCATGCATCGGGTTGTATCCTAGGACATTCAAACTTTCCGAAGAAGGATCAACGTATAGTTGAAATACATATGGACCGGGATGAGCTATGGTATCTTCAAGACTAGTGAAATCTCCGAGAACCATACCAGCTATGATTTAGCATTGGATCATGTTACAGAGATCCAATCATTATATCCACTACCACTATTACAACTACTTTAGCTGAAATAACTACTGCATCTGTTAAGTCAACGCCCACTTTACCTGCTAAGTTTCTGACTTGTGCTGTAACCACCTTCCTTATTTATAAGAATGTGTACTTTTATTGTTTTTATTTACTTTGCTCGGCATAGCTTCGGTCGGAAATCGGCCGAGGTTCCCAGAAACCATGACAACTTTGAGATCGTAATGAACACACTTTTTATTCCTATAAGATACAATTCTAAATACATTACTTAAACCTATTTATATTTCACCTAATATAATAATAGAACACCAATAAACATAAATTATATATATATATATATATATATATATATATATATATATATATACACACACACACACACACACACACACACCACACACACCACACACACCCACACCCACACCCACACCCACACCACACACACACACACACACACACACACACACACACACACACACACACACACACACACACACACACACACACACACACACACACACACACACATGTGTATATATACATACAGGATGAGTGGCAAACGGTTGCAGTTCCTAGTTTCTCTTTATATAATTGTGAGTAATTAAAAGATATATGCACATCAGTTAACAATTGCACTCGAAAGAAATCAATACACTGTGTTTACGTTAAATCCTGTGAATTTAAATTTAAACGATCCAAGCAGTGGGCGCTTGTATATGTGAAAATTATTCATATAAATCTATTCTTAGAAACGAATAATGGCACTGATAAAGCGCTTTATGAGGGCAATGACTTTGTATGCAGTTTACTAGGTGTTACCGATTTCTGTTTTAAAATAAATTAAAAGTATGGCTTTTATTTATTTAACAATCTGTAACTTCGGGGTTTTGCAATAATTACCTTTAATTATACAAAAGATGGAGCGTGCAATAGCGAAATAGTAAACTCGAGAAAGTATGAATATATTAAACGCCGTTGGTGATTTTATCACTACTTTTACGAAATTTATGGAGATGTACAATACAAGAGTTTATATTTTATTTTAGAGTTGCGATTTATTCTTATCGCTAGATGGAAAATTATACAAAACGGGATCCTCTTTGAAGGCTGAACTAGAATTTCTGTTATAGAAATACGTATAAATTAATGGAATTTAATGATTCCTTCAGTAAGCGGATTTTGAAAATTTATGCGACTTATTATTATCGCTTCACCGAAAATATAAAGGAACAGGAGAATTGTTGAGAAATTAAATCGAATTTTACTCTATAGAAATTTGGTTCAATTTTAAAAATTTATTTGTTCTTCATGAAGCGTTGCAATACTCAGTATTCTGGATGCAAACACAAAGTGTTAGTATTAATGACTGGTACACATGATTGATAACGGTATTAACAGGACACTCTGGCGGAAACGGAGATTGTTATGCGATTTTGTTTGCAGGGTTAACTGGGTTCGCAATTCGGTCGTGTTTATGTGTTAGGTGCTTTTGTGTTAGAAAAGTATTAATTAACCAAACGGGAGTTCGTTAACTAGAAGGACGCTAGTCAAGATACACTTTCCAAACAACCAAAGGTAAGGAAATATCCACACAGGAAGACACCTTGCGGAATATTCCCCAGGTAGCCTCAGCACTTTTCAGGCGACAATCTAAAAGCAAAGAGTAGGATATCGTGTGTTAGGATCTGTTCGTTTTACGCTAATACACCCGAGTAAGTATTGCGGTGTTGATGCAGACAGGATCGATTAGTAATCTGCCCAAGCAGAGAAGAAATCATTATAACAGAAAACTGGTCTGGTAAATTTGATAGAAAATTTATGACTTACCCCAGAATGGGTAGGCAGATAGAGGTAACGAAGACAAGAGGATTTTGACGAAGTAAGTATGATGTTTACTTCAGGACAGAAGTAAAAGGTGTTTACTTCAGGACAGAAGTATAAAGATAATTCGGTATCAATAAGTCGGCGGGGACTTCAGAGAGAAGGAAGACCTTCAGGACTTCGGGAGAAGAATATCGCGTCGCGGTTCCGCTTATACAGTCGGCGGTTATAGGTGAGAGTGGTGGTGGCGTTGGTCGTGTCTAAATCTAGAACGATTTCTTAACTATGGAAGAAGGAAATAATTAATTATTGAAATGCACCAGAGAATTTTTATGCAAAACAAACTGATAATTAAATAATTATTTTACGAATTTTAGTCAGGATTTTGAATCTTTACGTGCAATGTCGATATTGAACACTATTTGATCCTAAACAAGCGATTGTATATGTTTTACGAGAGTTGGGTTTGGATAGCTGCTTTAAATAGTACTCATATCGAACCTGCTAAGAATTTGTTCGAATGGTTACCCTTCCTTCGAAGAACTTTTAAGCGGTTTGATGCGTTATATCAGAAGCCTAATAGTGATATCGTCTTTTCAGCGATTGATATATTTATCACGAATTTTCGTACTTTACAACTGATATCTACCCGTTATTATACAAATACTATTCTATCCACCAGTAGTCATGTTCATGCCGCTGTAAACACGATCATACGCTAATTGTTTATGGGAAAAAACAGATAATTGAATATCATAAGTGTGTTCATCGACCAAGAGTACATTTATTGCACACAGATGCGTTTCCAAATTTACCGCCGAAAATAACAACCATATTCAGATATATTAACGGAAATCTATTCTTTGTCGATAGAAATCTATTTTACGAATATAATGAGTTTAGCGCAATGTGATGCAATCGGGAAAAGTTGATCTTTCCATATCTAATATTCATTGTGCAAATAAAGGTTTATTAGAGCTGCTATATGATGAGTTAACCAAACTTAAGAAGCTTGATAAAGTTGTATAGTGAATTACGTTATTAATAAAATACTGTTTTATATAGTATGTGCTTTATTTTTTACATGTTTTACATCTTCATGCTCGTAGTTGCAACTTAATATCTCATCCAAGTCGTCTGATGGAGATGGTGGTGTATCCATTCGCCCTAGTTGAAATACTATTTCCTCCAGGTCACCTTCAGCACCTTCTTGTTGAAGTAGCTACGTTACATCCTGCACGTGATCCATATAAGGTAGTCACTACGTGACCTATGACTAATGCTCTTACACCCGCTCTTACTGGGTGGGCCTCGTATAAGTTTCGCATGGTCGTGACATATCGAAACCCTAAGAAAAAATTAGTTATCTGCTGGAAACTATAATCAATTAATACTATTTGTACAAAAAAGATTAAAACGCTTTCATACCTTTATCCGCAGATGAAGATTAAAGTGAAGTAACTAATCGTGTCCTTATCCAATACACGGTTTGATGATGAGGAACTAGAGAATCCTTTCTAGAAAATGTTTTCGACTTAATTTGTAACTCATTATTACGCCTTGAACTGTTGTTACTTTTACTTCATTTAACACTTAGTTTCATCTTAAACTTGTAAAGAACCAGCGTCCTTCACGTATGCGTTTTAGAATAAATTATTTGCGGACCATCCTATATCTAAAATTTCAAAAGTTTACGCGATATTGCACAACGAATAATTTATTAATCACCGCTGACGTGTATTTCTAAAACCAGTAAGTTTTTGCACGTCAGAACGATTACAACCAATCGCATAACGGCATCGCCCGCACGGTAGCTGCGAAGCCGCCACAGATGCACCTTTATAAACCCGCGATGCGCGTGAAAGAGGATGAATCGAAGTAGATTCAAGTGCCGATATCCAGCCGCCGACCGTACCGATTGCTTCGTAAGCACCGACCTTAATAACCGTAAGAGAATGGATAAGGAATCGAAGTAGATTCAAGTCAAGCCGTTCCAGAAACCAGTAGCCGCCGCCGCACCGATTGCTTCGTGTAAGCACCGACCTGCTAATTACCGCCGATAAATCGATGAATCGAAGTAGATTCAAGTCAAGCCGTTATCCAGCAGCCACCACCGTACCGATTGCTTCGTGTAAGCACCGACCTGTTATTCACCGTCGAAAAGTCCATCGCGATCGTGTGATAACGCGCACCACCTCGCACCGGGCAACCTAAAGTTTAATCCTGTACTGCCATTGATAGACACGTAAGTTGTAAAGTTATAAAATCTAACAATTTACAATCAAACACTACAGAACGTAAATAACGCCGGGCTGAGTCTCCAGGGGTTATACAAAGTACACTAACACCTAGAGTGCCACGAAGGGTAGATCCGACGTCACTCGCAAATACAAAGTACACTAACACCTAGAGTGCCACGCAGTAACCCCGACGTCACATCTCAAACACTTGAGGGTGAAGGGTTGTTACAGGGCTGTAAAGACCTGCGACCTTTTCTTAGTCTATCCGGTTAAGACAGGCCGTCGCCTACGTCTTCTGAGTATTACTGAGATCTCGCTCGAAACTCATACATACAATACATACAGACAAACACAATAACCGTACACGGTGTCGTTAATCGCAGGAGAGTACACCCGAAACCGGTTATATAAATTGGTAGTCAATATAACCATCGCAAACACCTAGTGTGAGATCGTTTGTAAATAAATTAGATAGTACGTAAATTATCCAATATTTACCTTAAACCTATTAAAGTCGTTTTAGAGTAGTTTTAATATCAAGTATTTTGTTCCCTTGATTGGTTGTAGATAATTAGACTTAGTATAGAAATCCGTAATTAATTCCGTTAAATAAATAATCTAATTGCCTAATCAAACCGGTTAGAATTAAAGAAAGATAGTCCTGAGATCTCGCATGTGCATACGCGCATTTCGCGTGTATTATTTCCTGGGAGTACGACACTCGCTTCAGCGCCCCAGAGTTACTGAAGAATAAATGATTATGCCATGCGTATAGGCCGAGAACGATATCGATTTTCTCCGTCCGAGGTCGTTACACTGGCGCCGTTGAACGAAACTACTTAAAGCAACGGTACCAGCTTCTGTAAATACAGGGCCGTAACATAAATTTTACCTACTAGGTAAGGAGTAGATTAAAATAATATCTCTGTTCACAGAAGCGACTACGCACACAGTAAATAGCCGCCCACCAGGAGAACGAGTGTGAGGAGCCGCCAGGACCAAGAAGCACAAATACATTTTGAGTTGTTATTAATACCAGTTTTTTTATATTGTTAAATTTATTTAATATACGTTTTAAAACGCTTTAAGATATTTATTTAAGGTGACAGTGTCAGCCCACTAGTTAAGATGAACCACACCCCGTTTATAATAAATTATAAACACGATTGAGCAAAGTCGAGGCAAAATAAAACCGCGTTGGGTTACCAAACCAGAGGGCGCAATACAAATAGCACCTAAACTTAGGGCTCTTGTTACAAACTGTTACAAAGTGAATAAATATCCATCGATGCAACGTGGACATTATACTTTCTGAATTAAGGTGTATCATTGGCAGATGTAGAAATAAATCCTACTACAGAATACGATCCTATAGCAGATTAATAGATGGGCGCCATCGGTAGAGGATGGAATATTTCCACCTCAACCATTGTTGTGATGGTCATATATTTCAGCATATACAAAATGTGGCGTCCGTATTTCGGTCTGTCTGTATATTAATGAACCTGGTCGGTCAGTCTGGTCAGTAAGTAATTCGCGCAAGTCAGTCTAGTCAGTGACTGCACTACGTCGAACGATGTTTTTTGTAAAAACATAATGAGAAACGTATATATGTCATTAGTTACACTTACTATGTCTGTCTAGATCACTCACTATAGCTATTTGTCTATTAAGAGCGCAAATTGATACATTTCCGCTCTGAGTGAAAAGTTACTTTGTCATTCGCCGAGCGGCAAAGTGACTTTGCGCCCGCTCCTCTGATAAGTGCGACTTTGCGCTTTCTTTTGGAAGCGCAAATTTGTAAATTATTGAGGTACTCTTTTTAACTTTTTAGTTATTTTTTATAATTATGTATAACGAAACCAAATTGCATGATGTAAATCAAAAACACGGGATTTCCTTGCCCTAATTCCCCTAAATCAACTTTTATCATACTATTTTAAGGATAATCATTAACAGTCAGAGTTAATGGATAAGTGTTTCAATATAATTTTATATCGTTTGATTATGAAATTCATTTTCAAACAACTATAATTTAGGTTTAATTATTTTTTTATAGTTATTCACCATCGTCTGTTCTTGCAGCAGGATTCATTTATACATCTACCGACGATACAGTCATGTGTGGGGTAATATTATGGTTACCATTGTTACACGTCCAAACCGCACTAGGCGTCGTGTATGCTTACTACTGTAAGCGGGTTGCCAAGCCAGCTAACAGGGAGATGGGCGTGGTCGAAATAATAAGTAAAATGAATGATTAATACGCTCAAACATCTTACACCGATATTCAAACAGCTCAGTCCGGGAAAATATGTCTCCAGGCGCCACCACAATCGAAACTTTGCTAAAATAATTGTCTTAAGCTGGGTGTTAATTAACCCTACTTGATGGTGGAAAGTAGGAATGTGCTTACTCAGTAAACTCTCACACGAGGGTTCTAAAACAAACACTCGTCCCAAACAATTCAACTCAAACTCAATTATATTTAGTACTACCCAGGTTATTAGAAACTTTTTGAATACACCTCGTATACCAAAATTTCCAAAACAAAATTTATCACTCAAATTCAACTGCTTTCACGTAACCAACAGTTATTAAAAAAAAACAACAAATCTGAAATACACGGGTCGTCACAAACTTCCTGATTGTTCCCTGTACATCCAGAATACCAAAGTTATAACACGTTAACTGAATATTTTCTACGTATCCCTCGTATACATATAAAGTTAAATTTCTACTTATTAATGAATAAAATAGTTCTCCATTCAATGGTCGATAATTAATTTTTTTTTAAATTCCTAATCATAAGAAAATCAATGTCATCGGCTTAATAATTGTTCCTTTATGATACCTCTGAATCGTATGAGACATTCGTAAATATGTAAGTTCTCAAAACTCCATCTCTTAGTTATACTTAAAGAAATTTTTAAATTAACAGCTGATCCGTCATTAGTGTACTGCGTTAAACGAAACTAACATGAAAATTTTCTTTTTGAAATTAACCTGGCAAATATAACCTTTCAGGTTGTTCATTAATCTTAAAACCAAAATATGCAAAGTCCACATTTAACTTGTCGAAAACTAGGTCACCAATTAAGTAAACGTCACAAATGTATCTCATAACTGGCTAAATAAACAACAGAATAAAAGTTAACGATAAATATATATTGTCCTGCACAAAATAATAAACAAATGTTTACATACACTACAACAGTGTGGTTGAGAAACAACTGTGAATACAAATTTGCGTTTCTGCAAAAATTCTTACTACTAAAACAGCCAATACAATATAACTCGAGATCGATTATCTTTTTCCTTCAACACTAATTAATTAAATAAAAATTACACAACAATACGCAAATAACACTACCCAAAAAGATAATCGTGCTCAACTGAATTTTCAAGGTTCTTAAATGTAATTCTTACTTAAAGACTGTCCATTCATCCTTCGCTTTTCTTTCTTCTCTCTTCCCGTAAACCAATTATTTGTAGTCCATGTGTATCCTTAGATTGCCTGAAGGCACATAACAAGTACTTCACAATTCCACAAACACTTATTCTTTCGGTACTCGCGATTAGTCCAACTATACGAGGTTATTACTCCAATAACCCATAATAATCTGTACACATTTGGTTGCCTCTTTAAAGTTTCTCGCAACTTTTAGGACAATTTAGTCCTTCCTTAACACAAATAAACTTTTAATGTCATATAAAGTTACTTTAACATTGGCTCAATTTACTACGAATATTTCGTTCACTTAAATGTGGTCCCATAAATAATTTGAACTAAGTATCATTACAAGCACACGCGCCGCACTCAACACTATAACGTAACAACTGTTATCTTATTATAAATCTGCTTACACATTTTTTCTTGAAGAAAAATAAACTGATTTTATCTTCAATCTCAATTTTATTAATTGTTTTATTTATGAATGTCTTATACGATTCATCCCCTTTCGGGTTACGCAGTTGTTTAAACAATGACTGCCTTCAATATTATTCACAAATATCACTCCAACTCAACCCATTCTGATTTCACACTTCACCTCGCGCGCGCGTCTTCCACCGCGCTCTCACTGACATCCACCAAAAAGCTAAAAGCCAAAAGCTCCCGTCAATCTCTAACTTTCCTATTTATACCTTAAGCCATCCATCCTTAAACATGTCTTCCTTCCTCGCTATATTCACCAATGGTATTCATTCAAACTTTCTTAGTGCCGACTGATGCTACCCTCTGTACAAACACGCTTATAACTACAATACATCGCCATGTTTGTTCTTACCTGCAAATTTTACAATTACTTTATGGAGAAGCCATTTCTCGTCATCACATTCATTCAGTGGCCACTCTGGACCATTACACTACTTTCACTACTCTCACATGCGCTCATCCTCCTTCCGCAACATTTGCAAAAATAAGTACAGTCTAAGGTCTCAAATCCCATATACGTACATGTATTCTCAAAACTGATTGCACAACATTACGAGAACTTTCTATAATCAACAATTAAACATACCAAATCTTTCTCTACATATTTCCTAAAACATTCTATACTTATACATTCACATCTTCCGGCAAAGATTACTCCTTTATCCTCCAACATTCCATTTCTTATTAAGTAGTCAACAGTAGCAACACATTATCGTCCCATCGACAAATTTCTCTTCACATTTACATTCATCAGAATCTATTTATTCCAACACCAATGTCTCTATAATATTCAAATACACGTATCTGCATACTGAATGATATTACTCCTAAATTGCCAGTGGCGTATCACCCACTCACATACATTATGCATATACACAAAAAAAAAATTTTTTTTCGTTCAAACTCAATACACCCGTACTCAAAACACGTAATACACGTCATTATAACATCTTACATACAGGGTGCGTCAACACAACCTTACACCATCTGATAATCCGCTACGGGATCATTTTTTGTGATGTTACTCAAAGCTGTAATTAATATATGGCTATAATTTTTTTATAAATCACCTGTCAAATCTGTTCATAAAGCAAACAAATACATTAACATATCATTTCCTTTTTTTGGGAGTGTTAAAAATTTGGATGTGCTAGACGATCGACCATTGTACAGTGAAACATTTGTACTCTGCAACCTTGAAAATGTCTGGGGCCGGCTATGTAACTCTTGTACTGTCAGACCTTTGTACTGCGTAATCTTCAAAATAAGGGTGTCGGGCTATGTAGTAACGTTGAAACTCTGAGACCTTTAGAGTGTATAATCTTTAAAATGTGGGACCTTAGCTTTATACTGTGTAACCTTTGTACTATGAGACCTTTACTGGGTAACAATGAAAATGTGGGGGTGGCAGTGAGCCTTGATCCCGCGCCTCAATGAGGTGTTGTTCTAAAACTCTCCAAATCTACCTACTAACCTGTTAGTCTCTAATCTCTACACCAGTGGAGTAAATTGGGTTTTTTATTAAAATACGAAACCGTGTCGTTTTTCAGATAAAAAAAGGTACACTTTGTCTAAATCGATAACTTTAAAAGTTTCTAAGAAATTTTTTGAATTTTTAGCTATTTACAACCAACTGCTTCGGCAGGTTATTAGCTTTGACACCCCGTATCTTTATAATGAAGTGCTATTGGACTTACGTTTATATAAACGTTTTGTATTAAAATGATTTATCATTTCTATCTATCATTTCCTGAAGTTACGTGTATTCTTCCCGAAACACTAATTTTCACGTTTTGATGTTGTTTCCCAAATACTACAGAATAATAACCTACCTAAGCAGCTAGTAATAAATACCTACAAATACAAATATCTTAGAAATTGTTAAAATTGTCGAATTAGAAAAAGTATACCTTTTTTATCCGAAAAACTTCAAGCTTTCGTATTTTAATAAAAAAGTTCAGTTTATTCCGTTGGCATATAAATTAGGGATTAATAGGTTGCTCTGCCCTTTGAGTTCTACGTCACTGTACATAATAAAAACTTATTAATAAGATAAAATCAATGTACCTTATATCACTATTTATTATACCAACAATAAGAGAAATACGTTTTTTCGTTTTGGAGATATTTCAAATATCAACGTTTTTTTCGTAACTTTGACACCCGGTATCTCGTAAACGAATCACTACTGGAGTTTATATGAAAGCTTTGTGTTAAAATGATTAGATCAATCATTTGCTGAAGTTACGTGTATTCTTCCCGAAACACCCTTTTTTGAATACAATTAGTGTGTTTTGAAAACCTATCTCTCAAAGGGCGTGCACTTTGACCTATGTAATTACATTGACAAAAACCGCATTTAAATTTATAAACGCTTCATTGAGCAAACCTATCTGTTTTGTCTATAGTTTCATCAATGAATATTTGAGGTTGTTTTTATTGTTAAAGGAAACATTTGCATTCAATTGTTTAAAGATATGTGCGAACTGAAAAGTGGCAAGACCTATGTAAGGATCCGAGCGTTTTTTTCCTAAACTCCCATTCGAATTTTAATGGAATTTATCCAACATTTTACGAATGCACTGTATATTCCCTCTTGATAATATGTATTGTATTGAAATGAGTAGAGAAATGAATAATTACATAAAAGAAATTGTGGAATTGCATCTTAAACGCTAGTGCTATTATAATAAACGAATAAGCAAAATAAATTTTTATTGAAAATGTAAGCACTTTCAAAAATTATCCTTACGATGCATTGTTAGAGGATAAATACTCACTAGAGCATCCAGCCCATAAAGATAATTTGTGCCAAGGCATAGCTCAATGGTTTGGGCAGGGTTCTTCTTTAATGTTGTAAAAGGGTACTTGTCACGGCTCCAACAACGTCTCAATTGGGAGAAATTGTCAAAAAGGCGCCACCTGTTAAAAACATTTATAGCGGGAAAAACGTCATGAACGGATTTTAGATTAGACTAACAGGAAACCAAAACGTTCACTCAAAAGTAAACTACTCTACTACTAAAATTTCATTCCAAAAACCTGGACGTGAAGTTCACCTAAAAATTCAATGAAATTCTAAGGTTTATGTAAAAGCCAAATTGCGAAAATAAAACCCAAAACTCATTAAACATTTCGATAAATTTTATTATACAATTTTTTAAACGTCGATATCGGTAGGTAATACCCAAATTCAAAAATTACCCAGCGGCCATAACAAATAATTAAATTCGCTTACCTGTTCAGCAACTCAGGCAACAGCAAAGATGCCTACAATCGGTATGTTGATTCCTATAAAAATTACCCAAATAACATTTGCGGCTATTCTCAAGACCCTCGTATGCAAAATCAAACAGCTGTTGCGTCAACGACCGACTTACTACATAATTTACGTTACTTTATAATTTTAAATCTCTTTTAAAACGACTTGTTACTTAATTAACAACTTGCATGACTGATTTCTAATGAACTGTTACTTCAGAAAATAGGAATCACTTTACTCCATTTACAACCAGTTGTAATTAAATTAAGCAAGCCGCTGTCAAATATGCTCGAATTCAAAAAAATATTGCATTAAACCTTTAAAAGTTACATTAATATTCAATGATCAATGTAAACTATTGAACGTAATTACTTTACTTCAAATAAACTTAAAAAATATTGACGTTACTTCATGATCTGATTCTCATAAAAACAAACACTAAAAATGCACGTAGTATGATGCTGTACAACAATGGGTTTACACTTTAAAAAGAAAGTACATTAACGTAAAGCCAAAACCCCACTTCCATACGAAGTATTAAAATGCAATTTTTGCTATAATTCGACACTTCGCCTGCAGAATACCTGTGTAAGCATTCCACTGTAGTAATTTATTACTAAACCAGTGTTCCTCAACTTCTTTCAAGATATCTCTTTATTCGAGAAGATATAAAATCCTGACCCGCGCTCTTAAAGCAATTTTCTGTACAAATTGAACTAATTGTTCCAGTATTATTTCAAAATGCAAAAGTACATCTTTTCAAATTATAAACACAAATATTTGAAAGATGTGTCGATTCCTGTTACCAAATTCCTTTTAAAAATTAATCTAACTTAAAATAGGGACTAGCACCTATACTAAGTGTGGGCTATTTGAGTAACGCCGGCGGTAGCTTAGACTTAGCCACGTCTGGGGAGTTCAACCATTGCCAATACCTCTGACACTCTAGATTAAAACCTGAACCAACTAATTGTACGTATTTATTGTTGACCGTATTGCCTGTAAATATCTAGAAACAGTAACGTTACCTTTGGTCAGCTGTGAGGCTCAGCCTGGCCTACAAGGAATAACAAAATTAAATCTTATATATATATATATATATATATATATATATATATATATATATATATATATATATATATATATATATATATATATATATATATTTCCTATGCTATTTAAGAACCACCTGTATAATTAAACTAGAATTCCGAAACACTCCGGGTATACAACTAAAGTGAATTTAAATCAAAAGGTTGGCCTAGAATTTTGATTTGTAAAATTACGTTTCACTCACAGGTGATACTGGCGTTACGATTAGTTTAATGTTAGAAGAGTGTTTATGTAAATAAATGTTCTCGTTATTCTGAATTAGGTGAATTTGGGTTAAGTGAATTTGAGATTGCATCATTTAAAATACGTTTTAAAAAATTATAGTAGTAAAGTATAACATTATTACGTTATATAGTACATCTTTGTGAGTTTAAATTGTAAGCCGTCAGATTGTTCTCTTCTGTTTGATAAGGTTCTGCTTTTAAACAAAGCGTTGGATTTCGTTATCTTAGGCATATTATATTACAGATTTACCTTTTAGGAAACGCATTTTCTATGCATGATGTAATTTCTTCAGTTCGGCTCACGAGTTCATTCGTTTTTTGGCGCAATTTAAAATTTTAAGTAATCATTTTATTAATTGCCTATTGACGATTTGAGTAAGATGGAAAGGGTTATAAGGGAAGACGGAAAATTCTGAATACGTAGTAATTAATTCTGTTAGATGCCGTAGTAGCAGGACTCACCTTTGTTCGGGGTGCCGCTGCACCCACGTAGTTTGTTGGGTTGTGGTAGTGAACTGTTTACGCCCATTTCAGGGGGCTTAGAGAAGTTAGCGTGTAAGTTTGGTTTCGAATACACCCTTTATTGGTATATCATATATTGGCTTCGTTCTCCCCAAAATAATTTCTGTTACCGTTGTCGAGTATCGACATTTCTCGTCCATGTAAGGTGGATTAGGTGTCAGATGCGTGCTGGTCCTAACTCCTTTGGAGTTATTTTCGCGTCTAGTGTGTGGATCTATGTGAATTAGTTCAGGTGTTAGTTTTGTGGACGACTTCGTGTGTACAGCTGCCTGTTAACGAATATTTCGCTGTAAATAAGAAAGCGTTTCGTTCTGTTGATAATTTTAAATTAATAAGTGATATTCAGTACTATACATTACATTGAAAATAGTTTATTGAGATATCAATTGAAACCACGTCTGTTTACATATTTTACTTGTTTAGTAAGTTAAGCCGCATTTGTGTTGCGCATGCAACAATACCATTTATGTTTTCTGACATTGAACTAGTTTTATAATAACATTAAGATTACATTATAACCAATCCAGGTCGAATTATTAGACGATTTTTAACATAGAAATAATTATTTAGCAGTCCCACAAGGAGGTTCTGTATCCTAAGAACTGACCTCAACCCGTGATTTGTTCTTACTTAAGTATTATAATAATTAAAATGATACCTACCCATCTAGTATAAACATCCATTTAATCTGCTATAAGACCCGTATATGTATACACACACTCTTTCCGAGAACACCCCGTTACAAATTGGTATACAAAACAAATTAAATTTTGTTGTACTTACAGTAAGAGAAAATCCCTAGCCGAAGCGAGAGAATCACCAGCAACCCAACCAGGTTGGTTGAATTGAAGGCTGCCGAACTTACAGGCACCAGACCAAACTCACTCCGTTCACTGTAGCTAACTAAAAGCAATTATAACAAAATCCACATTAGCGTGGAATTAAATAAAGTAATACTCAACCTGAAGCATTACAATATATATATATATATATATATATATATATATATATATATATATATATATATATATATATATATATATATATATATATATTTATTATTATTTAATAGTAATTAAAAACACCATCATCGAGATGGTAACACAATTCTACATAAATCAAAACGTTCATTTCAAATTTAATCACCTAGGTTACCTAATTACCTAAAAGTCTGTGAGCTAGCTAGTGTCAGTACTGGCTTTACTAAAATTATTGCAAATTTGAAATACCAAAATAACAAAAGATTATGACAAAATATTGCGTCCTCTTTGCAACGCATAACCACGTATAATTACAATACAAACTCGTCAGTATAATAAATAAAAAACGCTCAGATAGCTTTAGAATAATAATACGAATGAATACACGTGCATTAAAGGTTAATCAATACAAAAATCAAACGTGAAGGTCAAGAGTCAGCGCATTCAAACGTAGGCACGTATAACAAAAAAATATAATACACAGGGATTTATTAAAACTTGTTAACCGTTGCAAACAAAATGCACAAAAAGTTTACCTTGTATTCGGACCCTTTGTTATATAAACACCTAGGATATCTAGAAGATGGCCTCGACGGCGGCCACAATATAATCGATGTAGAAACTCGAACTCCAAATATGGCTTAACTCGTGAATACTTCTCTTTTCAATGCATTTTGATTGATCTTACAATTGGTTGTACGTTACACTATTACTGAAACTTTTATAAAACTTGATTAGTCTATTATATACAAGTACTGAATATCACTTATTAATTTAAAATTATCAAAAGAACGAAACGCTTTTTTATTTACAGCGAAATATTCGTTAACAGGCAGTTGCACACACAAAGTCGTCCACAAAACTAATTCCTGAACTAATTCACATAGATCCGCACACTAGGTGCGAAAACAACTCCAAATGAGTTAGGACCAGCACACATCTGACACCGAATCCAACCTCTATGGACGAGATATGTCGATACTCGATAACAATAACAGAAATTATTTTGGGAGAACGAACATATATGATCCACCAAATAAAGTGTATTGGAACCAAATTGAATTAATTGAAGGCTAACTTAAGGCCCAAAAATAAAAAAAAAAAAAAAAAAAAAAAAAAAAAAAAAAAAAAAAAAAAAAAAAAAAAAAAAAAAAAAAAAAAAAAAAAAAAAAAAAAAAAAAAAAAAAAAAAAAAAAAAAAAAAAAAAAAAAAAAAAAAAAAAAAAAAAAAAAAAAATTTTTTTTTTTTTTTTTTTTTTTTTTTTTTTTTTTTTTTTTTTTTTTTTTTTTTTTTTTTTTTTTTTTTTTTTTTTTTTTTTTTTTTTTTTTTTTTTTTTTATAGTAAATACTGGCAAGATGGCCTTGAAATATAAAACAATAAATTGACAATATATAATTTAAACTAAACAATAAAACGAATAACAATTAACATAATTACAACATTAAAAATCACTCTACTAAACTCATTTTATAATAAATGTTCAATGTGATGTCCATTTTTTGAATACACAGCATTGTCCTCTTTTCAAATGACGTTTCACATTATTTAGCATTTTGTGATTGTCGCGAATCTTCTAATGCGTATTTTCATGTTTTCAGATAGTTGGAGCAATGTGGTATACAAATTTTGATGTATCAAAAAAAGTCCATTGTTGTTAAGTCGGAGACCTAGCAGGCCAATTGATAGGACTTCCTCGACCTACATAGACAAAATTAGTCTACGTTGAAAATCCATACGAATGCTCATGCATTTGTATATGATACATGATAGTTATGTTTCTTATTATTCTACTTACGCTGGATTGACTTATATTGAGTTCTCGAGAAATAATTATCAATATTTACGCATACGTACAATAATGGAAATATCTCGGAAAATATTGAAAATTGGGATAAATCTATATTAGTTTGAAAGAGTATTAAATTTTTCTCATAAAGAAATAAATCAGTGTTCCATTTAAAATAACAAAGTAATAGCACCAAATACTTGGAGAAAATTGAAGTTGAGTTAGAACTGTATTTCACTATTGTATATTCTGATATACAGTCCAAAAGTGAATCGAAACCTAAAGCAAATTAATTAAAAAAATTCTGTTAAGTTGTAATTAATTTTTCAATTACTCTATTTTTAGGAACAATTGAATAACTCGAAAACTATCAAACTTAGATATAGGGTTACTTGAATAAATACATATTATTTTTAAGTAGGATTCAAAAAATAAAATACAGGTGATCCATTTAAAAACATAACTTTGATATGTAACTTTTTGAGTAACCCAGTATATTTCACATAATTTTAATTTGTAACCAAATAGACCTACATACTTGTGTCAAACGATTTTTGATATCATTTACCGTTTTACTAGGTTTCGTCCCGTTGAGCGTGACTAACTGTATATATATATATATATATATATATATATATATATATATATATATATATATATATATATATATATATATATATATATATATATATATAATATACTATTTATTATATGATAGTAATTAAAAACACCATCATCGAGATGGTAACACAATTGCTACACAAATCAAAACGTTCATTTCAAATTTAATCACCTAGGTTACCTAATTACCTAAAAGTCTGTGAGCTAGCTAGTGTCAGTACTGGCTTTACTAAAATTATTGCAAATTTGAAATACCAAAATAACAAAAGATTATGACAAAAATATTGCGTCCTCTTTGCAACGCATAACCACGTATAATTACAATACAAACTCGTCAGTATAATAAATAAAAAACGCTCAGATAGCTTTAGAATAATAATACGAATGAATACACGTGCATTAAAGGTTAATCAATACAAAAATCAAACGTGAAGGTCAAGAGTCAGCGCATTCAAACGTAGGCACGTATAACAAAAAAATATAATACACAGGGATTTATTAAAACTTGTTAACCGTTGCAAACAAAATGCACAAAAAAGTTTACCTTGTATTCGGACCCTTTGTTATATAGACACCTAGGATATCTAGAAGATGGCCTCGACGGCGGCCACAATATAATCGATGTAGAAACTCGAACTCCAAATATGGCTTAACTCGTGAATACTTCTCTTTTCAATGCATTTTGATTGATCTTACAATTGGTTGTACGTTACACTATTACTGAAACTTTTATAAAACTTGATTAGTCTATTATATACAAGTACTGAATATCACTTATTAATTTAAAATTATCAAAAGAACGAAACGCTTTTTTATTTACAGCGAAATATTCGTTAACAGGCAGTTGCACACACAAAGTCGTCCACAAAACTAATTCCTGAACTAATTCACATAGATCCGCACACTAGGTGCGAAAACAACTCCAAATGAGTTAGGACCAGCACACATCTGACACCGAATCCAACCTCTATGGACGAGATATGTCGATACTCGATAACGATCACAGAAATTATTTTGGGGAGAACGAAGCCAATATATGATCCACCAAATAAGGGTGTATTCGGAACCAAACTTGCACGCTAACTTCTCCAAGCCCCCTGAAATGGGCGTAAACAGTTCACTACCCCAACCCAACAAACTTCCTGGGTGCAGCGGAACCGCGAACAAAGGTGAGTCCTGCTACTACGGCATCTCTAATAGAACTGATTACTATGTATTCAGAATTCGCCATCTTCCCTTATAACCCTTTCCATCTTACTTAAATCTTCAATAGCCAATTATGAAAAGGATTACTTAAAATTTTATATTGCGCCAAAAACGAATGAACTCGAGAGCCGAACTGAAGAAATTACATCATGCATCGAAAATGCCTAATATAACGAACCTTAACTGTAACGAGCCTTAAACTAACGTATACAAAATCCAACTCTTTGTTTAAAAGCAGAACCTTATCAAAAAGAAGACGACAGTCTGACGGCTTACAATTTAAACTAACAAAGATGTACTATATAACGTAATAATGTTGTACTTAAAGTAATTTTTTAAAACCTATTTCAAATGATGCAATCTCGAATCCATTTAACCCAAATTCACCTAATTCAAAATAACGAGAACATTTATTTACATAAACACTCTTCTAACATTAAACTAATCGTAACCCCAGTATCACCTGTGAGTGAAACATAACTTTACAAATAATAATTCTATTTATAAACGTCTCAATACCAAAAAAAAAGGTGATCAAATAAAATCTCGCAAAAATTTACTGTTTTAGATTCGAAGTTAAAGAAAATAGAACAAAACAATCTATTTACCGTATGATCCTTAAAACTTACCCACAGGCTGACAACGTATCTGAAAATAGATAAAGAAGTAACTCATTCTCAGAAATATTTAATTAGTAAGAAGACTTTTATAATCTTTTAGTAATCTGTTAGTAATATCTAGTTTAGTTTAGCACACGTTATAATCACTTGATTAAATAAACGAGCTTAACTTAATAAGTAAGTTTGATGATTAATGGTAATGTATAAAACCTGAAAACATTAACCAAATCATCTCATTTAGCGGAATGTGTTTCGTGAACTATATGAAAAGGTAAGAATTATACTAAGCTAAATTGTATCTAACCCCGAAGGAATTAATTTTCTGATTTCGGAGCTTCATAAAACGAAGCCAGATGTTTGTTCGTGTGGTCAGTATACACCTGCGACATGTGGCGTAAACCTTCTATCTCGACTTTACTAGAATGGTTTCGAATATTGAAATTCCGAAAGATAAAACATTTTGCAGCTGTTAATTCCACATTCTAATTATAATTGAGAACTGTTTAATTAGAATTGTTTTGTTTTACTAATGTAAAGTTATTTGTATACCATCTCGTTAGTTATGTTTATTACTAGAAACTTTTAATTAAAAACTTTTTACATTTAAAATCTGCAACAGTTGTTCCATATTTTCTTTCAATTTCAAAATTGTCTGTTTTATTGTATTTCGAGGATACTGAAAGTGTAATATAAGTATGTTGTTAAAAGCAGAGCTGATAAAGAAAGTGGTCTGAGCAAACCAAAAAATAAAGAAAGATGTTTTATCAGCCGAAACTAAAGACTAAGCCTTTAAGGTCTCTGAAAACTTTCACAAAATGTGGCAGCCAACATATCTGGTATGTTGCTTGTGGCTGTAATGCTGATCCTTTGGGCGGCATCGAGAGAATAGATCCTTTAGGATTATTTAAGACTGCGACGTGAAGCCACTGGCCTAAATAGATAGATAGAATAGGGTTTAATGTTCAATTGAAAGTTAACAAAATAAGATTTCTTTATTTTTTTACGCTTAAATTAATTCTTCGTTTACATTACTAATTTGTCTAGTTAAACATTTTTGAACTTAGAATAGTTTTAAACTGGATAATCTAACTTAAACGTTAACTTTTAAGAACAAAATTGCTCTATGTAAATTTAGCTTCAATATATACATCGAGTTAAACATTGCATTCTAGTAATTGGAGAAAATTATTTTCCTTTGGGAATAGAACATATATACCTAATTCAACACTAAATTTCTCTAGACTTATCTTGCGATATTTTCCATACTAATTGTATATTAGATACATGGATCATGTCAACGTAGTTTAATTTCACAAATATATATATATATATATATATATATATATATATATATATATATATATATATATATATATATATATATATATATTCTATGCTTAAGTATATTAATTAATTGTGAAGAAACCCTTGCAAGACAAAATGTAAATATTATGGAATCCTCTCACAATGATATTAGTACAGCATAATTATAAAAACACTAAATTATTCTACCAACTTCCCTTCCTCTTCAAACATTTAAATTTTAACTAAATGTAGACGCAAATCCTATAATTAAATTCCTATGCACATGATATGAGTTAAGTAAGATACCATGACAACTAAAATAAGTTACTTAATGTTTACTTAATTCTATTTTCGTTTCTTTTAACTTTACGCTATCTTTTTATCAATATTTTTAAATAATTTTTAAACAGTGTGAATATCGATAATAAAAAAGATGTATTATCGATATTTGCACTGTTCTTTAACGATAACCTGGCCGATTAAGCGCTGGTTTGTAATTGGGACATGATATGAGTTAAGTAAGATACCATGATAACTAAAATAAGTGACTTAATGTTT
>JARFJB010002396.1:7017500-7065000 GCA_036346205.1 Vesta saturnalis
CATATTTGAAGGTCACGCCCCTCTGTTTCCAGTTTATTGGCCTTTGCAGAATCAAACCGTATTGACCTCGGAGTGTCTAATTTCAAGTCTTAAAATCAAAGTCTTTTGACTTTCTGGTTCTGGGTTAATTAAATATCTTCAAGGACAAAATTTATTGGTAACATACTATAATCTAAATATTTCAAGGTCACGCCCCATTTTCACTATTCAGGCAATTCTTGCTTAGATAATAATCGCTTTACGGAATTTATTTTGCAACACTGACTTCGTCTACACTTAATGTTACCTTAAATTTTCAATATTGAGTAGCCGATTAAACCTCAAAAATACAAAAATTAATTCGTATCACATAAAAGTTATTAATCTTCCAACTCGAAATTTTGAACAATTTACATAAACCAAATGAAACAATAATAAATAGTTCAATGCATGGATGAAAGTGGTTTGTTATAAAATTTAATGGCTTGAAACATTCAAACATAAAATAGATAATAAAGATAATACTAAGATAATAATAATAAGATAATAAATGTATAGCTTGATGAATCTTATTTAAGTTAATCAAACAAAAACCAACACAAACAAAATAAATAAGCATTCCGAGGTGATGCCTCCTTGGTATTTCTTGCCTCCTTTTGCAGCGAAGATAAGCTTGGAAGGAATCAGCATCCTTGTTAGCGGTACGACGGGGGCCTTTCGTTGTACCTCTACTCGGAAGTCAATAACAGCAATCCCCAAATGGCAAGTACACTGACTTAAAGATTTTAACTAGCTGGTTAACGGATTTCTAATATATCTATTTACACAGAACTAGGAGACAACCAATAGTTTAGGGTCTTTGGTGTGATCTTTCAATAACTAACGTTCCGTAAACTCGATCCGCTATAACGCGTTAAATACTTCACTAACAGGGTGCACTTGGTTAAACACAACCCCTTTCGAAAAGTTCGAAAGTGACACCTCAACAACACCCACCAACAGGTGTGAGGGTAAATAATCCCCACGAAACGTTCACAATCCCCCCAGGACCCAGACTTATCTGAGCCACAGTCAACGCGCGCGAGCCTACGAGCTTAACACTCTGCCGTGCAACTTAAGGCTGACTAATTAACCGCGAAAAAGGAACCTTCTTCCCCTCTGCACTTACATCTTCTCTTACACACTTGCGTCATATTTTTTTAACATCAATCTATCACATAGGAACTGCATTATCAGCGCTCATACAAGCAAACGGTGTAGATATGGCGCACCTATTTTCGCTCCAGGACATATTGTAGCTCATTGAATCTTCCACCTTCTGCAATGACAAATCTTAACTAAAACAAAGCGGTGAACTTCGTAAAGAAAGACTTGTGGCACACATTCCCAACTGTTCCTCGCACTGGCGTTATCAGAAACACAAGACAACAGCAACTTAATATTCGCATGTCACATTTCCCCAAAAACCTTTAATTTACTTAACAACAAATTACGCTTTTAATTTTAAAACCCTACTCTAGCTAACTAAACCTTGGACAATTTTTGTAACATGTCCAATTACAACTAAATTAACACCAATAAAACAATCTTTTAGATCCAATACGAAATTTAATTCGAACTACAATACTAAGCTTTGCAATGAGCTCAATAAAAATCAACAGCAAAGGACAACGTCAATTTGGTTCTTACTTTATGATCATTTTAACACCAAAAATTCGATGAAAACGAGAAATGGGGAAAAATATGTCACTCAATCATCCACACGTGACAGCTATCATAACAGTTTTCGAAATTCTGTAATATCCTTCAATGAATTGTTCATTGTAATAAATACCAAGATGGGTAGATAGAGATTCATAATGCTGATCATGTATTATGTGTTCTTCTTCGGTTACATTTGATCAATAAATTTTGTTTTCAATTTCTTGAGATCGGAAGAATTGCGATTATACACATGAATACCATCTTACGTGTAGGAGTTCATATCACTCCTTCATGTCTAACATCACTTTGCTTTGCTTTGTTTTCCTTTGGTTTGCTTTGGTTTGCTTTGGTTTGCTTTGGTTTGCTTTGCTTTGCTTTGCTTTGCTTTGCTTTGCTTTGCTTTGCTTTGCTTTGCTTTGCTTTGCTTTGCTTTGCTTTGCTTTGCTTTGCTTTTGCTTTCTTGCTTTGCTTTGCTTTTTGCTTTGCTTTGCTTTGCTTCTTTGCTTTGCTTTCTTTGCTTTCTTTGCTTTGCTTTTTGCTTTTGCTTTCTTGCTTTGCTTTGCTTTCTTTGCTTTCTTTGCTTTGCTTTGTCTTTGCTTTTGCTTTTGCTTTGCTTTGCTTTTGCTTTGCTTTGCTTTGCTTTCTTTGCTTTGCTTTGCTTTTTGCTTTTTGCTTCTTTTGCTTTGCTTTGCTTTGCTTTTGCTTTCTTTTGCTTTGTCTTTGCTTTCTTTGCTTTTTGCTTTGCTTTTTCTTTGCTTTGCTTTTGCTTTGCTTTCTTGCTTTGCTTTGCTTTGCTTTGCTTTGCTTTTGCTTTGCTTTGCTTTCTTTGCTTTTTGTTCTTTCTTTCTTTGCTTTCTTTGCTTTGCTTTGCTTTCTTTGCTTTGCTTTCTTCTTTGCTTTGCTTTTGCTTTGCTTTGCTTTGCTCTTTTTCTTTGCTTTGCTTTGCTTTGCTTTTTTCTTTGCTTCTTGCTTTGCTTTGCTTTGTTTGCTTTTCTTGCTTTTTGCTTTGCTTTGCTTTGCTTTTGCTTTGCTTTTTGCTTTCTTTGCTTTGCTTTTTTGCTTTCTTTGCTTGCTTCTTTGCTTTGCTTTGCTTTTGCTTGCTTTGCTTGCTTTGCTTTTGCTTTCTTTGCTTTGCTTTTTGCTTTGCTTTTGCTTTGTTTGCTTGCTTTTTTGCTTTTGCTTTGCTTCTTCTTGCTTTCTTTGCTTCTTGCTTTGCTTTGCTTTGCTTTGCTTTGCTTTCTGCTTTGCTTTCTTGCTTTGCTTTGTTTGCTTTGCTTTGCTTTTTGCTTTGCTTTGCTTGTTTTTGCTTTGCTTTGCTTTGCTTCTTTGCTTTGCTTTTCTTTCTTTGCTTTTGCTTTCTGCTTTGCTTCTTTGCTTTGCTTTGCTTTCTTTGCTTTTGCTTTGCTTTGCTTTTTTGCTTTGCTTCTTCTTGCTTTGCTTTGCTTTGCTTTTGCTTTCTGTTTGTGTTTGCTTCTTTCTTTGCTTTGCTTTGCTTGCTTTGCTTTCTTTTCTTTTTTTGCTTTCTTGCTTCTTTGCTTTGTCTTCTCTTTGTCTTTCTTCTTGCTTTGCTTTCTTTGCTTTCTTTGCTTTGTTGCTTCTTGCTTTCTTTCTCTTTTTGCTTTTGCTTGCTTTGATCTATTCTTGCTTTGCTTTGCTTTGCTTTGCTTATATGCTTTTTCTTTGCTTTGCTCTTTCTTCTTTGCTTTTTGCTTTCTTTGCTTTGCTTTCTCTTTGCTTTGCTTTGCTTTGCTTTGCTTTGTTTGCTTTGCTTATGCTTTGTTTTGCTTTCTTTGTTTTCTTGTTTTCTTATGCTTTATTGCTTTATGCTTTTGCAATTCTGCTTCTTCTTCATTTGTTATTGCATTGTTCTTATGACTCTTTTATGCTTTGCTTTCTGTCTAGCTTCTTTGCTTTGCTTCTTTTAACTTTTCTTATTTGCTCTGCTTTGATCTTAATCAGCTGTTCTTTGCTTTGTCTTACTTCTATTTTTCATTTGCTCATTGCTATTGCTATTCATTTGCTTTGACTTTTGCTTATGCTATTGTTTCTGTTTGCTATTACCTATGCTTTCTTTATAATGCTTCTTGCTTTCTTAGCTGTTTAACTTTGTTTAAGCTAAATCTTCTTATGTACATTTGCTTTGACTAAATTGCTTTGTTCTTTGCTTCCTAGACTTTCTTTCCTTCTGTTTCAGACTTTCTATTTTTGCTTGATTTGTTCTCCATTTAGCATGCATACATTTCAAGCACTACTTTGCTGATGCATACTTCTACTTGTTCTACTGTTTATTTTATCTAATTTCATAACATGTTTATGCATGATAGATCATTAGCATTTTATAATACCAATCAATATAACTTTAACTTTGCTCTGTTTATACTGTACTTTCATAAACATTTTTTTGAAATGTGGCCAGTCTGTGTTAGATACAATAACCCTCATTTATCTTCTTCAGTTCGATACCTTTCAAATTCCTACAACTATCAATTCTACTATTTTGACAGTCACCAACAGCACAATGTAATTTTATTATATTTTACATGCACACTAGATGGTGAACTTTGCATGATTTGATTATTTCCATAAATGCTACTTCTATTATACTTAGATAACGACTTTACTTGCTCGCAATTGCATTACGACTAAACATTGTTTAAGAAATGATTCTAGTTAATTTACATATGGTGGAGTTGTAGAACTACCATTAAAAATAAAATGTTATGTTTATTGTCTTTCCAGCTGCACCTAAGCTACTTATGAACACATCCTTCGTGTTTAGCAACATTTTACGTTCTTCAATTCGGGTACTCCTTTGAAATGCATACATTTAAAATCAGCTGTTTCTATCTCTATACGTTCACCATACTTCTATTCCACATTCATCACTTTATATTTTTAGATATCTCGAGGTCACACACATTTTTAAGAGGTTTGCAATAGGTGATTTGGTTTAACCATGCTAATTACAAGTTTGCTCGATGACTGATCTCACCACGCTGCGGTTTATATAAAAAAGATGTGTCCTTGACCTGAGTACCTACCAATGTTTTAACTGTGTTTCAAGGTGTGTCGAATACACACCTTTACCCACGCATGCGCAAATCCAGTTACATGAGTCATTGATCAGAAATTCTTATTTCGCTATTTGCAAGAATTCGACCATCAAGACCCTCCCCTCCGGTTTCCAAGAACTGATTCTATTTTTAGGTTTGTAAGAATTGTATTACCCCATAGAGATCAATGAGATTTTGACCTAAATAAGGTCAGTGAACTTTTTAGCATGGACAACAACCTGTCATTATCCTTGTTTCCCTGAACTGATTCTATTTGTGGATTTCTAAGAATTATAACCCACCAATAAAATTGGACGTTGAAGAGCTATACTCAATTTAGCCAATACAAGAATCGTTTAACCATGACCTACTTTTTAGCATAGAGAACCTGTCATACTTCATGTTTCCACGAACTAATTTTGTGTTTAGATTTCCAAGAATTTTAATGTGATACTCTTGCAGGTCAATAACCTTTGACCTTGAAAATTCTATTTTTAGATTTCTAAGAATTGTGAGATGATACCACTGCAGGTCAATAAAGTTAGACCTTGAAAACTCTATTTTCAGATTTCTCAGAGTTGTAATATCATACCCCTGCAAATTTATGTGTAAGTGAAACTATCACTTTCCCTTTTACACTTAAATCTCAAGTAATAGTAAGTACTTTTAAATTTAGTGATTCCTACTATGTCACCCACACAAAATTTAATCTAGCCAATACAAGAACCATTTTAACCTTGACCTTTAGCATACAATTAGATACCAATAAACTTTGTCCTTAAAAATCATGTCAACTAAGAATTGCTTGAACAATGAAAAGGGGGCGTGACCTTGAATTTTTTAGATTGTAATATGATACCAATAAATTTTAACCTTGAAGAGGTCGACTCAATTTAGCCAAGAACTAGAAGGTCAATAGACTTTGATTCTAAGAATTGCTTAAACAAAGGGACGTGACCATGAAATTTGACACACCTAGAGTTCAATGAACTTTGACCTTTAAACGTCAATGAATTGGTAACAAGGGGGCATCCCAGTACATATACCGTTTAACGTGTCAGTGGTGACTAACACGTCCATAGAAGTTAGATTAGGTATTGAAACCAGTGCCGATCTTTAATTATTTTAGATTTTTATTGCATTTTGTTTGTGGAATATTGGTAAAAAGATTCATGTATCAATGACGTTCGCGCGTACGCAGCAACCGCCTGCACAAATGAATGGACTCGCTGTAAGTGTAATACTTGATTAGTTATTTGTAAATACAACGTTCGTATTAATAAATTTGATTGGTGTGCATACGGTGATGGAAGCAGATGTTATTGATTTAAAGATTTGTCGTTGACGAAATTTATGTAAATACGATCTACAAAAATTAAGAAGCTGGTGGTTCTTTTACTCATGAAATCTTGTAGAAGATATTTTAAAGGATAACGTAACGTAGATTATGAAGTAAATCGGCCTTAGACTGATCAGTTGTTTGTTTTTGCATACTATAGTTTTGCGAGTAGTCTCAATTTTTTTAAGTGATTTTTATAGGAATCAACATACCGATTGTAGACATCATTGATTTGCCTGAGTTTGTCAAACAGGTCAGCGAATTTATTTCTTTGTTGCGCAGTAGCGGTGTATTTTTCGAATTTAGGGATTACATCCTGATTTTGTCGTTTATAAAATTTTCGATCACGTTTAGTTTTATTGTGACGTATTTTTCGTTTTGAATTGAATAATTAATTACCGAGTTTTAGTTTTATTATTGCGATTTTGCAGTTTTTATATGAAGCTTAAGATTTTATTGAAGTTTGGGTGAATTTTGCGTGAATATTTTTGGAGTAGAGTTTTCAGGGAGGAGAGTATTTTAATTTGAGTGAACATTACGCTTTCCTGATAGACCATTATTAAGATCTAGTTTATAACGTTTTCCCGCTATTAATGTTTCTAACAGGTGGCGTTTTTTTTTACATTTTACCCGATTTTGACGTTTATAGGGTCGTGACGAGTGCCCATTTGCAGCATTAAGTAAGAACCACGCCCACATCACTGAGCTATGCCGCGCGCGCATGTTGCCTTTACGGGTTTGATGCTCTAAAGAGTATTTGGTCTGTAACAATACACATCACTCGGATATAGTCGTCTATCAAAAACATTTAACTACTTACACGGAACCGATAGAAAATAAATATGTATCCACTTTACATTTCTTTAAAATACCAGAAAAAGTGGCTTATATATTACACATAAACAAGACGTATGTTAAGTGTCTTTTAGAACTAACACCATTGCTTTAAATGTTTGCTTAACGCAACTAAGGACATTTTGATGCCTGGTATTTATAGATTGAACTGCACATCCGGGAATTATGTTTATATTGGACAAGCACTTCGTAACTTTGATATTGGATACAAAGAACACATTAATAGTTACAGATATAAACACACAGATAACTCAAATGATGCCAAACATTTAAAGGGGGTCTCGACAGATAGGCAACACATCAAACCCTCATAAGAGCAATGTTAAAAACGTTCTAACTTTTTATATTATTATGAAGTTATCTGAAACTTTAGAGAAACGCGTAAGACGTAAAAATAGTCCCGAAACCTTCCTAAATGTTTGAATATAGGGTTTTTTTAATTTTAATTTCTATTTAATTTTTTATTGATTTTTTTTCCCAGTAGTGATTAAATTGGAATATTTTTATAACTGATAATATTTTTAACAAAAGCCATAGGTTTTTCGAAATACGAACTGTTAAAATTTTGAAAAAATTGCAGATTTATAATTTAATATTTGAAACATTATAAAAACAATAAATGCTCTGATGCCAATAAGAAATTCCATTAGAAAATATAGCAGCATCGTCTGCTCATTAAATGACCCGGGGGCACAAAGATTTTCAGGTATTCCGTAGCAAGTGCCTATTTCTGTTGGAATACAAACGTAATCGGATTAATTTTGAATCCTTCAAACTATTATTTAAATTAAAATAACGAAAATGGTGTGTACTTTATGTATGCACCTTATTAAATTATAATGTATTCGTATCAGTAAAAATTAAAATAAGACAATAAATTATTCTATTTATTTTGTATCAAAGAAGAAAACATAATTTTCGAAAATATTGTAAACAAATTATAGAGGTGAACAAACAAAACAGTTTAAAATTTAATTGGTCATATGTACAGTTCGAAGATTTAAATTATAATCTGCGTGGGTCCACTAGTTCCGGTAATAAAGACTTATAGTAAAATTATTCTAATCTTTTTACCATATGATCCTCTCAAATTACTTATAAAAAACAAAACTTATTGTTTCATTTAATGTTCAAAACATTTATTGTTACTACGTAACGTAAATGTCTTCAACATGGATTCCTGTTGCAGTGTAGACAATAAAGTAGCGTTTGACTCGTTTGGTAATATGTAAAATTCCTTCCACCTGATAATAATAAATATGGTTCCTCTTTAATTAATTAAATTTAGCTTATATGCCTCTACAGGGTTAATGTCACCGTTTCTTAAAGAGCTTTTTATTTCCACCACTGCATCTTCTTCTACTAGTCCGTCTATAAGGATTCCGCATGTAGTGACTTTTAACTTATAATAATTATTGAAATAGTTTAATTGCATTTGACTCACTGTTGACGACAAAGGTGGTGTACGTATTCCTTTTAAAAACGTTATAGAGTAAGGAGGAAACAGTTTTGGAAGTGCACGTGTTTTTACCCAGTTTGCATATTTTCTCAAAGTTGCCGTTAAACGTTTCTTACGTTCTACTCTTCAGAAACCACTTTTTGATTGGGTCAGGTACCTTCTTCAATCTTTTTTTTTGTCGACACTTTCCAAACAATTCAAAAATAGACTAACGCACAATTTGTACTCATCTTTTGAAAGATCGGGTGTGATGGATTCATTTCCCAATCTATAATCATGATCCGGAGGTGCAAATGTCCTGTTTTTAGAGTGATCTGAAATCAAAACAATAGGCAACTACTGTAATGAAGAAGTTTCCAACATTTTGTTACCTTCTTCCTACGACGTTTAATTTCGGAGTGTAAAAAATGCGTCATGTAGTGCCCCGGTGGTCTGTCACAAAGGTGCTCATACAAAAGCGATATTAAATTTCCCTCGCTATTAAAAGAGATCGCGGCCATTTCACATCTCAATTGGTACGATTATTTTAAAGAAAAATTGACTCGTTTACCTCCTACAAATTTCGCAACTACCGAATTATATGTTTCTGCTGGATTTGTATCTGTATCGTAAAGCAAACTAGATGCTAGGTCTGCCTGTTGTTCTACAATAGTGTTTATTACTGGCAACATGCCGCATTCTAAATATACATCTTCCAAATCCTCCTAAATTGTTCTACAATAGTGTTTATTACTGGCAACATGCCGCATTCTAAATATACATCTTCCAAATCCTCCTAAATTAAAAGAAATAGCTTAATAACAAACTAATATTATTCAAAAATATTATTATTACCTCGTTCTTCTTAGTGCCATTACAAAAATATTCTTGACACTGGTCGTGTCTGCCTAGAATATGCAAACGACAATTTAATACATCTTTCTTCAAATTTTCAACTTTGCGGTACGCTAACGCTTTCACGACTGCATTACGAAAACGGCCTAAAATTGAAGAATTGCATATATAATCTCTTCGTCTTTTTGGATATCAACAGTCTTTACTAAGATCGCTGAGTTTATTGATGTAATTACGAAGCAAATGATTCCGACATTCTATCTATTTTTCTTATATAAAATGACTGGCCATACGGGGAAATTTGTGTTAAATGTTTGTATACACTACTACTGTTTCCATCACCAATTAATTGGCCATAAATTAGGTTACGCAGTGAAATTGATTCTGAAAATCCTTCGCAAACAACACCAGATTCCATTCTTAGTCAAGTTCCGGAAACATTCATGATCATCCACATCATGGCCTCAGGCACACAAACAGCAATATTTGTTTTTTACACCCATATACAAAACCTTTTTTGAATTATCTCCGATTATGGATGCCTGAAAAAATCCTTTATGATAAAAAAAAAAGATTTCATTATAACCTACAACTCCAAAAAGTGCAGAATAGTTTCAACGATAAGATCTTTTCCATCAAGCTCCGTCTGTTATCACTGATATAATTGGAATGTTACTCTCATTTTTTTCTACTGCGGATTCGGCTTCTTCTTTTGCGATTTGGTTTAAATTACGGACCGAGGGTAAATCCTGTTGTGGTATTTTAAATATGTGTCGTTAGACATCAGTGGTGTATCCATTGATGCAACAAGCTCAGCGAATTGGGTATATCCAATTCCAATTGATACAGCACCAATAACGGCAGCACGGTGTGTTGAACCAAAGGAGCATCAGTGCCACCAGTCCTCACCACATCTGTCTTTCCGCACATATTACATTTAAATGTAAGCGTACTTTCTAATCCTTCTATCCTTTCTAATATGACTATATCAAAAAAAGAACAACCAAAACCAACGTGTTTTAGTGATTTCAACACATTTAAGAAATATTTTATATTCATGATCCTGCGGCCTGACAGATTGTGTTTCTGCGTGGTATCTGATTCTGGATCGTTTTCCAACAATAATGAAGTATCTGAAGTGTCTTCATCAAAAGAAACATCAGTAGAAGACAGGCACATCACCTTTCACTTTTGTGACGTCATTTGACCTTGGGGATTTCCCAAGGCCTGCCACGTGGCTGACCACTATGTGACCTTGAGAAAGTTGTTTACCTTGAGAAATAGGTTTGCCTTGAGAAAGTTGTTTACCTTGAGAAAGTTGTTTACCTTGAGAAACAGGTTTATTTTGAGAAACAGGTTTACCTTGAGAAACAGGTTTACCTTGAGAAACAGGTTTAGCTTGAGAAACAGGTTTACCTTGAGAAAGTGACCTGGTGCTACGCGGGAAATTTGAAATTGTTGGTTTCTTGTCAGACGAGAGTTACCTCTAGGACCTGGTGCAGCGATTGGGGTTGTTTTATGGAAATTCTTGTAAGATAAGTACTACCTCTAGGACCTGGTGCAGCGCTTGAGGTTGAAAATAAATGCTACCTCTAGGACCTGATGCAGCACTTGGGGTTGTTTTTAATAATAAAGATGTAAGATAAATGCTATCTCTAGGACCTGGTGTTTCGCTGGGGTTGAAAATAAATGCTATCTCTAGGACGTGGTACAGCGCTGGGAGTTGTTTTTAATAATAAAGATGTGATTGTAAGATAAATGTTATCTCTTCGCTGAAAATTTGATAATTGAATAAGTGATCCTAATGCTAACTTGTAAGACAGGGTTTTGTGTTAGGTCTGAACCTCTGATGGGGAAATAGTACGGGGACTCTAATGCTAACTTGTAAGACAGAGTTTGTTTGCGGCGCCGTCTAGCAGGGGCATGGACTAATGAGTATTTTCTGTAATAAAGGTGGCGCTACCTAGTGGTATATTTCAGGGTTAATCAGAGGTTTGTTGCTGAGTCATCAGGAGGAGCAGCGAGCGTTTTTCTGTAATAGAGGTAAAGTGGTATATTTCTTAGCTAATTAGGATTTGTTTGTAGTTTATGACTTATAAATGTTTTCTATAAGCTTTTACTAATCAATTGATTTCGTAAGACCTGCAGAACATTCATAAAGGTGTTTTTAAGATGGGGCTTAAAATTATTTTGGATGTGACACAGTATACGTTGTACAACACTATCTTAGCTTATCATATCCTAATCTAAAAATAATACTATAAGACCTTAAACATACATACATACACACGAAAAATTGTACCTGAACCAAAGGACTTTTTCAAATTGTTTACCGATCCATTGGTTCAGGTACAATCCATAATACCTATAAATGATAACGTTGTAATGGTAAATTGGGATAGACCGGAGGGAGAGGGTGAATCACAAAAAACAATTAATGTATCCATAGCCGCATACACGACTGCTCATGCACGTTTAGAGCTATACAGTTACTCAGAGCTAGTCTGTAATATATACAGACAGTGTGATATTTGTCGCAAAACCCGACGACTAGAATCCAGCATGTGGGGATTTCCTTGGCCAGATGACCGACGAGCTGGAGGCGTACGGTGGACGAAGCTATATAGCCGAATTTGTTAGTGTAGGACCTAAAAACTATAGTTATAACGTGTTTTCAACCAGTGATCAAGCAGTTAAATCCGTGTGTAAAGTGAAGGGCATTACCTTAAACTATAAAAACTCGCGCATTATAAACTTTGAATCGATGAAAGATATGGTGCTTGGGAATAGTAAAGACTCTTTGTTTGTATATAATGACAGAAAAATTGTTATAGATAGTTGTTACAATGTATTAAGTAGGCCAGAATCTAAGCAGTATAGGATAAGTTATTCAAAGCGACGGAGAATTGAGAATTTTGATACTCTTCCATTTGGATATAAAGAATAAATAAATAAACAGATAATTTTTTATTTGGATATAAGAACATCGCTTCATTTGAAAATGATACAGCTCCTCACCCTCATAATTACACCCTGGCGGTGATTGGAGCAGTTCCCTGATGAGCTCCTCTAGTGAGGGTACAGCCCCGTCTACACCTGCGGGGCCTGTCGGACTGATTAATGGTATTGACGGTAGTGATGGTGTGTGTTGACCTTGTTCAGCCTCGCAGGGCTCGCTCATATTCTCCCTTGGCGGTTGTGCTTGGAAGAGGAGCGTCTCTAGCATAGAGACATTCATGCTACTACCTACATCTGACGATGAGAAGGTGCTGATCGCTGACACGGTTTGTACCTCCGGTAGGAGTTGTTGCTGGGAATGTTGACAGTGTGCTCACCGTCGGATTGACCCGAACTACTTGTTGTTGTGGTTGCTGACACCTCTCCTTGTCCTCTTCATTTTCACTTATAAGTATGATGTCGGAATCCACATCGTCATGAGGTCGACGTCTTTTAGAAACGCTACTGCTGCAGGCCTTAGTCTTGCGTCTTCTTTTACATACTTGCAGTTGTAATTACTGCCGCCGCCCGGCCCGATGAACTGCTGATGTACTCGCTACAGGTTCGGTTAACGCTATCTGTGCAGGCTGACACTTCTTTTCTTGTTCACGCTCACTGTTAATACTGACCTCTGTTCCGCGACTTTATAATAAAAATTTTGTAGTGATGTAGGTTTTAGAAAATTTAAATGTTCTAATAAAGTTCAAGCTTAAGAAAAACTCATACGGTGATGTAATTTGTACATTGATTAAACGCCAAAAGTAATATCCCTAACTATGATGATGTAATCTGAACCAGATAATTAATAAATAAGGAAATTGGGCAAAGTTTTCCCTAATTACAAATTATTTAACAAATTGAAATACTAACCTTTCACCGCTAATTATATGCCGTCTCGTCCACAATCGGTAGATTAAATATAGGGTGGGTTCTACTATATTGACTTGTTAACACACATGAAATGCGGCTTGTTTCTCTCCTGCTTAATTATTTTCCTTTCTCTAATTAATAAAAAAACAATGTAAAAAAATTATAAAAAAATATATAATTAGATGAATTCTCGAGCGCCATGTTATCTTTGTAGGAATAACAAAACCTAAATAATGAACAATAAAAACTTTCTATAAATATTAAAAATTAACAATGTGCAATTAAGTTTATTTACCCAATATATGGATGGTTAAGGAGAGGAAAGAAAAAGGTTTTAAAACTAAGCTTAAAAAATAAAACATCACCACATAAATACCTCAGTATAATGATTTTCTTATAGACAGCTTCCAGTGTTTAATTATGGATGCGGAACTGTCAACCAGTATGAAAGCGTTTCTACATCTTGCTTGCGTATTCTTGTAACAACGCGATCAACTATGTATTTGAAGTAATTTTCAATCCACTAAACTTATTGTATTCTTGATGTTTTATTTTATTAAATTTGCATTTTAAGATGATATTATTTGAATGAAGAGAAACTTGCGTAAATAAGTAACTTAAGAGCCATTTGAGATTAAAAATATAGTGACTTATAAAAGTACCATATCAAACTAAGTAAAATATAAGTATGAGTTAGTAAGTAAGTAAATAAGTGCCTTAAGTGAGTATAAGGGAATAATATAAGTACTATAATGAGTGTATGTGAGTGCCTGGAAAGAGCAAATGCTTAAGCTTAAAATATAATGAATTAAAAAATAACTTACCACCAAAATCTGATGTCACCAAATATAAAAATTAAGTAAAAACCATTATAACAATGTCTTCTTCTTTAACATGCAGCAGCAAGTGAAGAAAAAATAGAGGCTTTCAGAATTGCTTCTGTAAGTGCCCCCCATCAAGAAGTAGTCACGCATTGCGCGAAATACAATGATCGGAGTCCAGTTTTTAAAAGAAAGGGAACTATAACTGTTTATGTAATATTACACCCAAAATATATGTTCTAGGAAATGCAATTTAAGTTGCCTTTCTCAATTTTACATGTAAATAATTAAAAACTCCTTTAATTTTACGCCAAATAAATTAATGATCTTAGATTAACGTATTTTTTAATACAACCACAAAAAAAGGTTGTTACAATTTCTACCGTGTACCTTCATGCTGTGCAACTCCAAAGCTGTGCTCACCTCGGTAAAACTTCTCTGCTGGGCTTCAAGTTTATTTCGTATGATTTCCATCACCCCTTTCAGTCTGGCGGCCACTTCAACTTCGTATGCTGAGTCGATCTCTACAATGGTTGTAATATGTTCCATTTTTTTTCGAACTGTAAAAATATATATTCGCAGAACTGTATATATACACCGAAAAGTAATTATCAGCGTTATAGAAAACCTGATAATTTCTAAAAAACATTCGTTTTTTACAATGTCACATACCGAAATAACTAATAGAAAATATACTGCATTCATAAAAATGAAAATGCAATCCACACGACAAATTACCTTATCATTATCATCGTAAGGCAGCACCACATTCTTGTTTCAATGTTTTATTAATTCTTTCAACTACAACACTGTACCCGCCATAGGGAAACTGATGTTTTTTTCTTCTCCTGAAATGTGTATCAGTTTTCTTAAAAAATACCTGTGAGGCTGTCTTCGTTTAAGAGCTCTCATTCAAACTCTCATACGAAAAACATCGATAACCGTTGGCATGTAGCTGTATCCGCTATTGTGTTTACTTAAAACCTGCATATGTTTTTACAAATAAATGTGATTCGCTTTTGATGGGTGCATCCCCGATGCTTGTTTGTATGTAAAATAATATGAAACTAGTTTAAAAAGATGAGAACACAGACATCTTGCAACTGCATACATCACAATATTGAAGATTCTGTTTGTGTATTAGAAAAAACATACAGCCGAATCCGAAATGGAGTACAGGTAAATTCAAGAAAAATGAATACGGTTCAGTTTTGAGAACGAGAGAGGAGAGATTTGAACGGATGTAGTATTTCCAGAGTTGTGTTGAAGCCAGCTAATTTTAAGGGTAATCTCACGTCTATATAATAATAGACGTAATATAAAAAAAAGCTATTATTTATTTGCATGCATTTAAAGCGTAATCACTGTTTAATGCGTTTTTATTATTATGATCTAGATCAGAGGTATTAGATGTTTTACGAACTGTTAATAAACTATTACAATATAATCGTTCAAGGTGAAGACGATGGATGCAGCTCAAATCTTGACGGTGGTAATGCTCTCTATGAAACAGGTATAAGCTAAATTACATTGCCCTTATTTCAAATTAGAAATTTAAAAGTGTTATAATTAGCATAGCTATTAATTAAAAAACATACAGATAATAATTTTTCGATTGTATAGAATTCTATAGAAAGAGAATCTGTCTACATGCATGTCTGAAATTATTATTATTTAACTCTATATTTTAATTTGTTAATGTGTTTTGCAGTTGCAGATTTAAAAAAAAAATATTTTTAAGTTCGTTAATGAGTGTGTGTAAGTACAGTTTTCACATTATATTTTAGTAATGAGCGTTGTATAACAGGGTTATATAATTGTATTTCATACAAATAGTTTATCGATATGTGGACTTTACAATCTCAAGGTTCAATGAATGTAAAAAGTTACTTTTAAATGATTGAACCCCGATAATCTCGTTGTGTAATCATTTTGAAAAGTTCACTTTTGTACTACTTTTAATTGTTTTAATCAAGAACCCTGTAATACCAATTGAATCTATTGTTTTCTTTTAATTCGGCATGTGTGTTTTTAAAAAATCGTGTTATATAAAATTTATTTAGTGTTTTTTTAAAGAAATTATGTTAACCATTTATATTGGTAATCAACTTTGGACTATTATATTTAACAAAGTTATATAATTACGCGGTAATTAAATGTAGGTAAACATTAACTTGCTAAAGCAAGCATAATTTAAAACGAATTAACTGTCACCACTGTAGTAAAACAAAAGTAATTTTAAATCATATTTGTACACATGAATGTAGCAAACTAATAATTACAGATCTTGTCTTATTTTTAAAAATAGGGTTATTATCTTCACAAATAGTACATATCAGATTAAGTTACAGTTTTATTTATATATTGGATTCGTTGCATTTTACAAACAATTTTATCATACGATGATACTCATTAAAACCATTGTAATTAACTATTTGAATTTGAATTTAAATTATAAGCGTCTTTAAATATCAAAATGGTCTTATTGTTTTTTCTTTCTAATCCAACTATAAATTTTGAATAGAAAAAATATTTTGTACTTTTAAAGAGACCTTCAAAAATAAAATATTCAAAGAGACAGTCAAAGTGAATGCGTGTTTTTACATTCTAAAATGAGGGGTAAAACCCTATTAGCTGTAACTTGTTAGAGTTAACGTCAGAGCTTCAATAGTTTAAATAGCAGGTTCGAGCACTGTAAAATTCAGACGATCTCAAATTGTAGAAGTCTTTTAATTACTACTAGTACAGGCTTTGGTGAGACTGCAGGCTTGGTTTGAGATTCCAACATTTCCTTGAGGTGTACAAGTCTCTTTATACCTTAGCAAATCTGTTGAGACTGACGGTTTGCCTCAAGGCCATCATTATCATCTTCTCAGACAGGACCAGATGCAATCTCTGTATTTATTAATACAGGTTACGATTTCGGGTAATTCCTTAACATTTTTTTTTACGTGTGTATGTATGTATGTTTAAGGTCTTATAGTATTGTTTTTAGATTAGGATATGATAAGCTAAGATAGTGTTGTACAACGTATACTGTGTCACATCCAAAATAATTTTAAGCCCCATCTTAAAAACACCTTTATGAATGTTCTGCAGGTCTTACGAAATCAATTGATTAGTAAAAGCTTATAGAAAACATTTATAAGTCATAAACTACAAACAAATCCTAATTAGCTAAGAAATATACCACTTCACCTCTATTACAGAAAAACGCTCGCTGCTCCTCCTGATGACTCAGCAACAAACCTCTGATTAACCCTGAAATATACCACTAGGTAGCGCCACCTTTATTACAGAAAATATTCATTAGTCAATACCCCTGCTAGACGGCGCCGCAAACAAGCTCTGTCTTACAAGTTAGCATTAGAGTCCCCGTACTATTTCCCCATCAGAGGTTCAGACCTAACACAAGACCCTGTCTTACAAGTTAGCATTAGGATCCCTTATTCAATTTTCAAATTTTCAGAGAAGCACCAGGCCCTAGAGATAACATTTATCTTACAATCACATCTTTATTATTAAAAACAACTCCCAGCGCTGTACCAGGTCCTAGAGATAGCATTTATTTTCAACCCCAGCGAAACACCAGGTCCTAGAGATAGCATTTATCTTACATCTTTATTATTAAAAACAACCCCAAGTGCTGCACCAGGTCCTAGAGGTAGCATTTATTTTCAACCTCAAGCGCTGCACCAGGTCATAGAGGTAGTACTTATCTTACAAGAATTTCCATAAAACAACCCCAATCGCTGCACCAGGTCCTAGAGGTAACTCTCGTCTGACAAGAAACCAACAATTTCAAATTTCCCGCGTAGCACCAGGTCACTTTCTCAAGGTAAACCTGTTTCTAAAAATAAACCTGTTTCTCAAGGTAAACAACTTTCTCAAGGCAAACCTGTTTCCCAAGGTAAACAACTTTCTCAAGGTCAAATAGTGGTCAGTCACGTGGCAGGCCTTGGGAAGTCCCCAAGGTCAAATGACGTCACAAAAGTGAAAGGCCTGTCTTCTACTAACATCAAATTGGTCTTCGGGTTCAATATCTCCCTCTGTCACGATTTCTTGACAATTATCAGTATTGGACACCAAAAAATCTTCGTCATTATTATGATGGAAGCTGATGCTAGAAGGTTCGCCTTCCGAACGAGTGTGGGTGCTAGCTAATGTTGAAATCTTACCCAATTTCCTATAAAAGGAATTTATCAATAAAAAAATTTACCTTATAATTTGTTTTGACATATTCTGTCATTTGAAATTTCGGGCCACTTGCATGGATTTGCTAATAGTGAATCGTATATAATTTTTTTTAATCATAATTACAGGACATTTTAGTAAATTATAACAAGGAATATTTCAATAAAATAAGACTGTATATAGGTACTTACGCTTCTCTCACCCTTTTTAATATCACACACCTACTTCTTCTTGGAACACTCACAATTTTTCTTGATTTTGGCATTTTTAGACACAATCACAAATTCACAACTGGTGTTTGATCGATGAGTACCATTTGCAAAATGCTAGTACACTGATAACAATCCCGTAATTGTCTACATTGTATCAGAATATTTGAGGAATAACAATAATCAATATGTAATTACGAGATATACTTAGGGTTAATTAAAGGGAAAGTTATTTAGCCATTTTCTACATCTAATTATATTACCTGTATATCTTTAAATTTAACATTGGGTAATGAACTAATTAGAAAATAATAGGAATTTGTTGTTATACAATTTATTTAAACAACACTTTATGTTGATTACGTGTAATTAAAGAAAAGGATGGAGTTGAGGTACCTATATAATAAAATAAAAGTGACATTAGTTTTAAAAAATTTTATAAAAAATAAAAAAAATTTAATTTTATTGCTAGTTACCTTAGTGTTCATGTCTTAGTGTTCATTTCATCAAGCTTTCTAGAGGGGCTTTTTTACGTTTTTTATTAAAAAGGTAAATTAGACGTTTTGAAGCATTCTAAATAATGATCGAACAGGTTTATCCTATAGACTCACATTTAATATACATTTTAAATTTGATTTTTTACCTTAATGATTTGTTACCGTAACTACTGGTTATTATTTTGCTTATATGCGTTTTCTCTTGATAATGATACATGTTGTATTGAAGCGCGTTAAGAAATAAATATTTATATAAACATTGGGGAATTTTATTTGCAACATTAGTGTTATGAATTATGGAATTCCGTAGACTCAGGTTAAAGAATATAAATTTAAATCAGTGTTTAATTTCGTATTACACGATAATTTTGAAAAAACTAGCTTAATACAAAAAGGAACTTTAAAAAGAAAAACTATTATACATTACTCATTATGCTATTATGGTTACAACATAACTCTAGTTGCTTTAAGGATAATTTAAAATCCTAAAAAAAAACAGGAAAATTTATTAACCTCTTGTAACCGCTTGTAGTCAAGCACATAATTACAAGTAGGATAGTATTGTAATGCAATGTTCCCTCTGAGAGCTGAATAGATAGATTAGAGAAAGACAATTCAGAATCCACTAAAGCAATCTGTGTAGACAGTTCAAACAATAGCATGTTTAATTGTATTTGCAATTAGCTGAAATTCGATATAGCGCTATGTAAAACGATTACGATTATAGAGAGTATCGATTTCAGTAATAAACTTTTGAAAGTTCTTAAATTTGATCAACTTTCTAACAGACGAAGGAAAATGATATAATAATGTTAAGATAAGTACTTAATCTATAAGTAACGACAACGGCAATCTAATTTATAGATTCTTTTCCGTCTGTTTACTTTGCTCTCGACTAGTTACACCCTTAGTAAACATAAGAAGTGTTTCAGAACTAGATTACTGCCACTTTCTGTTCTCCCTTCTTTAACTGAATGTGTGATTACTACACTTATACACTTGAGCACGGATGTCTTTTTTAGTAGAAGCGACAGAATATTGCAAAATTAATTGCTTCTCTTGTTTATCTTTTAAAACCACTTGTGCATTAAATATTTGTGATTTATTAATTGTTTGTATTGTATTTACTTTAAAAGAAGGAATTGCTTTAAGAAAACTAACACTTGGTGGCTTGTCTTAAATATACCAGTGTATTAATGACTTATTCAGTATTAATATTGATATTGTTAATTACTAGTTCTTGTTAAAGGATGTTTTGTTCAGTACGCTTGAAGTCGATATAGCTTTCCATGTAAATGTGAACGCTCACGAATCTAAGAAGTATTACTACGATTGATTAAATTTTTATTTGGGTGGTAGGCACTCGTGTTAATTTACTTCCTATTAAATCAATTTTAACAGTAATGCCTATATTTTTATGATAGAGCTTCTTCATATACAAAGCTGAGTATTATAAATCACATTGTTAACTCTTGCATAGAAGTGTGCACTAATTGAATAAACTTACCGAAAATATACGATTAATAATTAATTAATTAGTTTCAACATGTGTTATTTTCTTAACCATCCGTAACCGTACACCTCATATTCGTATATTCGTACCAATTTTTTTTTCAATTTTAACCGTTTATTGAATTTTTAGATATTTGCAATGATTTGATAATGTATTACAGTCTACAATATAATATATAATACAAAACATAAAACATAAAATATACAAAGTTGCTTCTTGTGGTGCGCTGTGCAGGAGTACGCTTTCTTTTCAGCGCGTGTGTTGTAGATTGATGTGTGGTGTGTATGCCATGTCGATATCATGTTGTAATATTAGTGGTTCCAAAAAAAAAATTATCCTGTTGTTGGTGGTGGTGCTGTGTTGGTCCTGTGTGTTGTGCTATCTTGTTGGCGCTCGAGTACTAGTTGTTGCTGCTAATGTTCCTGCTGCTGCCTCGGATATCTGAAATGACCAGAAAAACATAAGTTTGGTGTTCAAACAGCTTGCACCACTATAGCATAGCTATTGTGCAGTAACAGGATGGGATGTCTATCCCGTGATGCGGTATAGAACAAGTAGGAAGTAGGTTTAGGACAGTTTGAATAATAATAGAACTACGACTGAGAAGCAAATAAGTTACCTCATAAGGTACAAAAGGTTCGAGTTTCTTCAATGGAAGTACTTTACATGTATTTGTCAAAAATGCGAAAATCTGGTTATAGATACCTCATTGGTACATACCTACAAATTTTATAGTGTGTAGGGAAAAATTTCCTAGATATCTATTTTGGCCGGCAGACGTCGATATTTGGACGCCTACGTAGAGCAGACGCCCGCCGAGACGTCCAAAATCCGTAGTAAGTTACCTCATGAAGTATATATGCAAATTTGGGCTTTAATAAAAGGTATTTATTTTTTTTTTTTTTATGGTTGTGGAACTGAACAGGCTAAATTTGGCCAATCGTGCTAAAGCACTCAGGAACACTTAGGAGGATGGATAGAGGGATAATGAATTGCCAATAGATGCCTATGAACAGATTCCTTAAATTCTCCCATATCATAAGTGAGAGGAAAGCAGGAACTAGGGAGATCATTCCAGAGCTTAGAAGCCGTGTAGAAAAATGTGGATTGCGCCCGTTCGTTACGACAAGTGGAGATTTGTACTGCATACTGATGATGTGAATGAGCGAACCGAGTGTTTCTCGAAAAGATAAAGATAAAGAAAGAAAGATAAAGAATATAATTCAGCAGCACAATAGCCGTTGTAATAACGATAATACAAAGAAAGAACTGAGAGCATCCTTCTATGCTCAAGGGACTGTATGTGAGAAGTTAAGGACGGGTCATTTATAACCCTAATAGCTCTCTTTTGAATACGATCAACGATATCGAGAGCGTATTGGGGCGCGCTAACCCAGAGATGAGAATTATATTCCAGATGAGGCCGAATTTGGGCCTTATACAGCAGAAGGAGTTGTCGAGAGGTAAAGTACTGCTTAGATCTGTACAAAAAGCCTATTTTACGAGCAGCTGTTTTGGTAGCTGATAGAAGATGGTCAACCCATGAGAGATTTGAAGATACAGTCATACCCAACAGAGTAATTTAGTATGAAAACTTAAGAACTGAGCCATTCATAGTTACAACAGGAAATGATCTTTTTTGGCGGGCACAAGGCAACACTGAGTTTTGTTAGCATTAAATTTAACTAAATTATTGCTTCCTCATTCGAGAATACGCTGAATGTCTTTGTTGATTGAATTTGCCATTTCAGATTTAATTTCTTGATTTGACATAGAAGGTGGATTATGACTATGAGTCGATTGAGATGTACTACAGTGAAGAGTGCTATCGCCAGCAAAGCAATGGATGGGGTTAGTTCTTGAAGAAATAAGGTCATTTATGCACAGCTGAAAAAGTGTAGGCGCTATAACGGATCCCTGTGGTACGCACGCATTAATGCTAACTTCTTTTGTAAAAAAGTCATCAACTACGACACGTCTTCGTCTTTTAACAAGGAAACTAGAAACCCAGTGGATGAGCGTATCATTTAACCCAAACGAGGTGAGTTTGGCAAGTAAACACTTATGCCAAACTTGGTCAAATGCCTTTGAGATATCTAAAGCGACTACAACTGTTTCACCGGACTGCTCTACTATATTGTTCCAAACTTGGGTCACATATGAAAGAAGATCACCTGTTGAATGACTTTGCCTAAACCCATATTTATGGTCACTAAGGAGTTTGTTAGTTTCAAGGAACGTGAGCAGTTGCTGATTGATGGCTTTTTCCATGATTTTAGACAAAATGGAAGTGATGGCAATTGGTTGGTAATTTGAGGGATCGGTCTTATCGCCTTTTTTGGGAATGGGTTAAATATTTGCTAACTTCCATGATGAAGAGAATTCCCCAGAAGACATAGAGATCGTATAGGGCTTAGATAGGACTGGTACTAATTCGGGGGAACATTTCTTTAAGACAATAGCTGGGATACCGTCTGGGCCAGTCGCCTTATTGAGATCAAGCCTACTGATGATCGATTCCAAGAGCTTGTACCGAAAATAAATTGGTTTCATAGCGTATGAAGAAGAGTTGACTAGGGGCACATCTTTTCCAGAATCATTGAGACACGAGTTTGATGCAAACAAATCCACAACAACATTGGCTTTGTGTACAGAATTAGCAACTACCCATCCATCAATAGATGTCAGTGGGGGAAATGAAGATGTTCCAAAGTTTTTACTAATGGCTTTACCTAAAGACCAAAATTTACGACTTCCTAAAGGAGATGTAGCTAGTTCACTGCATTTTCGTTGTTCGAACAACTTTTTAGTTTTAGTGATGACACTTTTGCAGATATTTCTAGCACCAACGTATTTTACATGACTGTCGACCGGTTTATTAGACTTCCACTTGATGTAAAATTTGTTTTTTAAAGATACTGCATCAGCACAAGCCTTATTGGACCAGGGTTGGGAACGTGAATGACCTATATGGTACTGTTTTTTGCGAATGTATAACTCCATTCCCATGAGGATGACTTCAGATACTGAAAGAGCGATGTCCGAAGAAGAGAACGACTAATATTCACGCCATGGAAAGGTTGCAAAGAAATTCCGTAAATTAGTCCATCGAGCTGACTTAAAACACCACAAGGTTCTATCGGTTTTGCGAACAACAGTGGAATTAGGTACAGTAGAAATGATTTCTATTAGACAATGGTCGGAAAGACCTAAAGGCGAAAGAACGGAAGTTTTATAAACAGGGTTTGATGTAAGAAAGAGATCTAGAAGATGTGGAGTATGGTTAGGGTTATATTGCACAAATTGGGTTTTCCGTATATTGTACAGATAAACCTTTCTACATAATCAATTTGCTCTTTCGAAATGTTTGCACTATAACCAAATGTACCAAATATTTCTTGTAGTTTCAGGCCCTTCTTAAGTATACCAAACCGTTTTAGCTTGCCTTTTCTGGAAAAGGATGCGGTATAATCACATCCAGTAAGAGAATGAAAAGCTGGTAGAGATTTGCACATACTAGATCCCAATTTATTAAAAATTGCATTTACGTTAACAAATCTACACGTATTTTTGGATGCAACTCCAACCTTCATCCATACATTTACGTTTTTATTAATTTTGTGTAGATTTCCTAGCAGACTAATTAGTATGTCAGTGATAGCACCATGAACTACCGCACTAGCATTTTCTTTAATTTTTGACAAATGGTATATTATTCGACTGTCAGATTCTTCGTGGAAACACTGAAAGGTATTTACAGTTTCTCTTTGCATATGTCCTTCCACAACAGTAAATTTGTAACAATCGTCATTGCAATTGGCATATATAGTTTTATTACTTAGTTTCAACAAACATATCATTTTGCCAAAATTCACACAAAAATTTAATCTAGCACTGCTTAAAATTATTGTTTCGCGTTACTTTCATAAAATGTAATGGGTGTTGTTGTTCAGAACCCTAAATTAGGAACTGCGTACTCCTTTCATATAAATTTGCTCGTTTATCGCGCTCAATATCTTTTATAGATGGTCTTACAAACTTATCAAACACTATGTGAATTTCTTTACTTTCATGTTACCTCTTTTTCCATGTGGCACAGTGATAGTGGAAATTTTCTTAACGGGAAAGATAAGATAGTTGCAAGGTCAATTTTATTCTCCAAAGGTAAGGCTAATATTCGACTAAGCAAGTTGCGTTCAAAGCGAACTTCAATAACTTTTCTATTTTCTTTCTTAAATTTTGCCTTATTTTTTGAGGTAAACGTAAATATTTCCTGTCTCTTAATGGCAGCTTCAAATCTTTGTGAATACAATGAACATTCCTGATTAAAGTTGTTTCTCCGATTGTCACCCATAGATCCTATGTTTAGTAAATGATCTTTAGTTTTTAGCGGATTTTCCCGTAGATATCTTGAATAGCTTGTCTTTACCAATTTCGGAATTAAAAAGATTAATATTATTTTCTATTTCATAATGACTGCTTTTAAAGCATGGTTGTCCTTTTTAATTACATGTGGTCGATAAGCATTGCTTGCATATTCCGTTTTGTTAATATTTAAATTTTCTAATATGTCTGAAATTAACGAGGTTCGAATAGAGTGACTTAATGCTCATCGCTTCCAAGCTGAAATCGAGTTTATAAAGTTTGAAATCCCTTCGAGTCTATTAACTTCGTCTGCATTAATTGTCTGTTCAAGCGTAAGGTCAATAGGAGTACGCGAAAAATGTTTAGTTGTTCGTTATATTGAAAAACACCGGTTTCTAAAATGGGTTTTAGAACTTGATGTGTTGCATCTATGTTTACAAGATTTGCACAATATTTAATTATCCATCTGCAATAGCTTTGGTGATTCATTGCGAACATTAGACTGGAAAATCTTAGTGAACAAAACATAAAAGATTTATGTCATTCGTTCGAATACTTCTTGAGAACTCTTGATACAATTTTACATCCAAAATTTAGCAGTCGCGCCGTGGTTTCCAAGTAGAGTATCCCCACAATACGTACCATATCCACTAAGCAAAGCCTCAAGTGCTGGGAAAGAACTTAAGTTGTCACCTTCGAACGAATTTAATTCTTCTTTAAGTATTTCGTAATCGTAATCTTTTGTTTGTAAAAACTGTCTAAAATGTAAGAATTGCATGCAGTTGAAAATGTTATGTAAATGCGTTTGCAGCGATTATAATGAATTGCACATAAAAAAACCTTTAAGGGAACTCTCCCCCAATGCCAAGCTCTTAGTAAGCATAAATGGTCTACCTGATTCTCCAATATACATTCCCAGAACCTTAAAAAATGACATTTCAATATGGAAAGCACCAAGAGGAATGAAAATGTTATTGTATTTTGGAGATTCCGCTAATTGAATCTGATAATCCATTTTGGTAATGGCCAAGTCATATGTAACTGAAATATATTTTTGCTTACACTCATTGGCAACTTCTTGTGTACTATTTAATGTCTCTACTACTGTGGAAATGCTAGTGGCAGATGAATTTATTGGTGGTAAATACCAAATTTTTTGCTGCGGCAAGAGATCTGTGATGTAGCTACTGTTTCAGCCAGTCCACATGGGACCATCGTTGTACACAAATTGGAAGGAGAACATCCACAGATTATCTAGTTGCTTTATAATTACAAAATTTTCGATACTTCTGCTAGTTCTTCTAAATTCCACAAAATTTTTTCTCTTAATTTCGGTTTTTTGTAGTACGCTAGTAACCCCTATAAAAGCTCTTCGTCTTTTTTTACTTATAGTGGATGTTACGTCGTCTCTTAGAATTAGTGAGCTTGATTGCCCTTGATCCTCTGGATTAGTCGATGTTTGAAATGTTTTGATATAAAATACAGACCGTATCATGAAGCGTGTCCTTACCACCTGACGTTTCAACGCAGCGGCCAAAAATGTCAAATGCGAGACCTATATTCAAATTTGCTGTGTTTTGAAGGTTCAAGTCGGCCATTAGTAGCACAAAATATTATATCCTGGCAAAGACAATTAATTTTGGTTGAGAAATTTTCTTCTTTATGCTGGCATCTGGAACCTGTCAACAAACTTTCAACAAACACGTATAGTAGTTTTGAAATTTTGCATTCTCCATCGTGTATATGTTGTAGAAGTAAATCAGCAGAGAAGTCTTTCTTTTATTATGCCTAAAATTTCTTGTCGTAAACGAAAAGCTATAGTTTCAACATTTGTTTGAAGGGTCGTGGTTTTGGTAGTGCAAACCTGAATTGCATTGGCACGGTTGATATTGAAAGCATGAACAATAGTTTTATTTTTACACAAGGCAAACGATATTTGTCCTTTGTACACGTTTTTAATTTCTGTTTTAAGTGGGCCGTACTGGTTTTTAAAACCTCATTTGCGAAGTCATATGCAAAACAATTTGTAAATACAAATCTTAAATATAAGACAGAAAATAGGAATTTCGCTTTTCTAAAATATCACTGTCAATAAAATCAAAATGGTCCTTCATCGCACGCTTATGCAAATCTCTGTTTAAATGCTAATTCCTTGTAATATGTTCCGTTTAAGTAGTTTACTATATCATTTTTGATATGCGACTCTACAAATAGAATGGTAACAAACTTCGTTTGCTACAAAATCAGTATCTAAAATTTTTGTTAATAAAGTCATTTAATTTTGTAACGTAGTGCTTAATATTATGTTCAAAGTTTTTTATACACAGTTAATGCTATTCTAGTTTATAACGGTATATTTTATCACAAAAAACATAGGTTTTTTTAGAAACACCGGTAGTTTGATTTTGAACAATTTTTTTTTGACAAGTGCTTATTTTTGGAATAGTAGACGAAGCCAGTGTGCCAGTTTCATTTAAATTAATTTCCTCTGGATAACATGAAGATTTAATATCAACTACTGATATTTCTACAAGTTTCTCTCTTTTAACTGCGGTGAAGTTTCTATAACATGGCGTATGGTAACCATCATAATTATTTACAGAAACTGAGAGATCAAAATTGTTGTAAGACACAAAAAGTTTTCTTCTTGCACTAAGGACACTTTGGCATTTTTGTAATGTAGACTCACCAAATTTATTAACATCTGTATCGCGATTTTTTTCGCTGAAAATATGTATGCAACAATTACTTGTTACAGTTTCAGCCGAATTCGTCTCTAGTACGTTCTCAGCAACATCTACAGTACTGTCATCCATGTTCTTACTTAAAAAAAAATACAGTATTATAATAGTGGTAATTTTTACTAAAGCTCAAATTCGCTCAGCTTTCTTTAAATCAAAGAAGAGTTGGCAACGTCGCAGTTTTCGAATTTAGAGCACGGAAAATAGGTAAATACCCCTACATGAGAAACACGAACAAATAATATAATACTTACACGTCGTTTTCAAACCGGTAACTGTATTAATAATTTCACAAATAATATTCATTCTTTTCACGAGACCATGACCAACACATATATTACATCCGATTCATGCACTTCTTTTAACTTCAACGACATATTTAATATTGTTTCAACTACATCGCTGTGCGCTGTGCTTACGAATGAACCGCGGAGGCGGACCGCAGCGCAGAACAGATTTCGTTCGTAACTTAAACATACAGGACACGTTGCCACGTTAGTCGCATATTGCATGGATGGTAGATACATAAATTAAAAAAGTTCAACTCTTTTTCATTGCTTTCTATTCCTAACAGAAGCTCATTGTACGCATTCACTGACTAGCATGAACTAATTTTACAATTAGTTAATTAATACTTAAATTTAAATTTTCTAGCTCGTGTGCATTTTTTGTTGACCGTCTGCAAAACTAAAAGAAATATGTGTGTCCTCTATACATAAATACCCTCTATTTAAACCCAAATTTGCATATGTACCCCCTGAGGTAACTTATGATGGATTTTGGACGTCGCGGTAGGCGTCTGCTCTACGTATGCGTCCAATTATCGACGCTGCCGGCCTAAACAGATATCTACGAGATTTTACCTACACACTATAAAATTTGTAGCTATGTACCAACGAGGTAACTAAAACCAGATTTTCACCTTCTTGACAAGGTGTCATTTGTGAAGTTGACCGTTGGACCCCGGCAGACGGCCGGTTTTAGGATATACATATAAAGTACTTCCAGTCAACAAACTCGAACCTTTTGCGCCTTATGATGTAACTTAGTTGCTTCTCGACCTTAGGTCTATAAAATCCATACTGAATACTAACCCGTCATCCCTTTTGTCGCCATTCCGGAGAGTGCTTACCCAAAAAGGGCAGACACCTCCTGACCGTGCGTGAGGATCTCCCCCTATAGGTCAGTCGGAGTTTGAACCTTCGCTAGGGCCTCTGCCACCTAGCGGATGATAGGTAAGGCTTGCGCGATATCTAGGCCTCCGAGAAGAGCTAGAATGGCGTCAAACCTTAAAGCACGAATATCTGGTATGTTTATGCTTTCCGTCGCGTTGGTGTAACTAACGACGGGTCGGCGTTGAGAGGATGCCGCTTTCGGCGGAGTCCTCTTCTGTTGGCGTGGTGCGTCGGCCTTCTTCCGCTGGGGCTGCTGGAGACGTGGCAACTTCGGACATCCACAGCAGTTTATGCACTTGGCTCTGTCAGTACGGGGTTTAGTGAAATCGCTGGAGTGGTGACTCCCTGCGCACATACCACAGCGCGCCGCCGCTCTACAGCAACGCTGTGCGTGACGGAATCCCTGACAGCGGTGACACTGCCCGATTACGGATTTCCGCCATCGATGGAGATACGAAGTCGAACCACGTGCTCCACAAGCCAGATCTTCCTAAGATCCTCTTGTGTTTGGAGCGTCACCGTCAGAAGCGAGATCGGTATCCCGAGCTTCTTCACCCTGAAACAAGAACTGGTATTAATATCGCGCTCAAGCAACTCGGAGTGAACGTCATTCTCGAAAATTTCTAAAGACAAACCCCGAATAACCACCTTGAACGTACTTTCACTCGTTGTCTGATAGGTATAGTACGGTGTACCATGCCTGTCCATGTACCGAATCAGCCTGTTACGGTCCTTGGCTGTGCCAGGCTGTATCCTGTATCCCTCGGCGATTCCCCTCGCTCGCGTGAAGGAAATACCTCGTCGGTCCAGTTCACGACAGAAGGAGGCGCAGTTCTCCCTCTCGCGAGGGATTACTGGCGGCACCCCTATCTCTGGTAACGGCGGTTTCCATAGCTTCTGGGTGGTCCCTGGTGTCTGAAAGGGCCTGGTAAGCGTTCTTTGGCTTCTTCTTCTGTAGCTGAAATTCCTCGTCGGGCGATGCCGACTCGTTCTCTGTTGCGGCGGCTTGGGGTGGCAGGGCGGTTACATCGGGAGCGGTAGCTTGTGTAACTTCTGCTGTCTGCTTGTCTTCGTTTTTCTTATCTTGTAACGTCATGGCTGCTGATGTACTCCCGGGCCGTGTAGGTTGACGGAAGGATCCCTTGTAAGGCCGGCGCGTTGTTGGTTGTCGGTTCTAATCAGGGAAAGCAGACCCAACCTAAAACAGGGAAAATACCGGAACCTAGTTTTTTGCTCGCCACGGTTCCCTGAGTTGAATCTAAAACGTAATGCTACAATAACAACGACGATTCAAGCAATCTTACCATCATGAGTGCCTACCAATCCAACAAATCTCTAAAAGAAAAAGATGTCAAGACAATGTTTAACACTCTGCAACCAATACTGATGATCGGAGACCTAAACTGCAAACTCTCAACAGAGAACAATTCTCCACAGTCCATAGTTTCCAAGTTTTAACTCCAGACGAATACACCTACTTCCTATACAGAGCCGATCATCAACCGGCTATACTGGATATGGTCATAGAAAAAAGCCAATAGTGCAACGAGTCACCCTTGAGATAAATTCTGACCACCTACCGGTATTAATGACCTCAGCGAAGACGAAGAGAACTACACACAGATCTTGATTGCTACTAATTCAGCTCGTCGCGATAACAACCCAGATGAACAATTGAAAGGTACGCGTACCAAAAAATATAGAGGGAGAAGGCGGAGTTGAAGGAGAAAAAGGAGGGCGAATTTACAGTATTCAAAGAAATTGGGCGACCGGTTGAATACAAATACTGGAACAACGTGCATGAATTGGTTCAAGATTTAGAAGTCCTATGGGCGGAAAAAATGGCCGGTAATACTGGATTCGTTAACGATATCATATAAATCGTGGAAGAACTCTCTAGACAATTTTTTTAGTAAACTATAGTTTGCACAACGATGGACAAGTTTGGACGCTCTCATATCCACGCTCAATTCCATAAACTGCTAAAAACGCAATTCTTCATTACCGATGCTAAGTTCAATGTGGAAAATAAGCGTTTAAGTAATGTAGCCGATCCCATAGAACGTCAAGATGCGCTAATATCACAGCACTATCAACTGACGAGGATCTATTTAATGGGAACCTCTTAAGACAGGTGGGCAATCCTCAAGAATACACCGATGACAAATAAAGAGTACCTCGAGTTTTCTATCCAGTTAGTGAAGTCGCTTATAGATGGTGTTCGAAATTACGTTGAGGTAGTAGAGGCTGATTTGAATGCAACTAAAGAAACTTTAAGTAAATTGATAGAGGATGGAACAAGTGGTAAACGAGTTGCATAAACCGCCACGCAAAAAATCTCCCACGTAGACGCACTATTATTAAAGGATTCCATGATCTATGGCAAGCCAACTTAACTGAATTTGTACCTTACCCAAACAGAATAAATGCTACAAATAGATGCTAGTAGCTATCGACTGTTTCTCTAAATACCTATGGACGAGAGGATTGAAGACGAAGACGGGTGCAGACGCAACAAAAGCCATTTTTATAGAACGGACTCCTCAGGAACTGCAAACAGATGCTGGAAAAGTTCTACATTTCGATCAACTGATGATGAAACATAACATTAATCACTACTCCACCTACAGCACAAAAAATGCTAGCATAGCAGAAAGAGTGATTAGGACCATCAAGAATACCCTGTACAAAAAACTGGGCTGCGTCGAAAATACGTATTGATTGTATGACTTCTCGAGGAAGTAACGACAGAATACACTAATCGTAAACATCGAACGATCGGAATGAAACCTAGCGAAGTAAATGCTTACACAACGCTTAATGTATATTCGAATCTCAAAATCATTAATAAAAGCGATAGATTTATGGTGGGCGACATTGTTTGCATTAGTAAAATTTAAAAGCATATTTGATAAAGGTTATATACCAAATTGGTCTAACGAACTTTTCAAAATTGTTAAAGTACGCGTAACCAGACCGGTCATGTACTTGCTAGAAGACATGAAACGGTCACCTATACTAGGTGGATTTTATGGCCAGGAACTGTAAAAGCCTAAATATCCGGACGTGTACTTGGTGGAAAAGGTCATTCGACGTAAGATGAATAAAGTGTATGTAAAATTGTTGGGATTAAACGAATATTCGTGGATCGATGATGACAATGTAGTTTTATAAGCATATTATTGTAACTACTTAACTATACATACTGTTATATCGTTTTTTATTTAATCTCGCCATACCAAGTACCTTTCTTTACATGCATTTTTGAGACTAAAGATAACGTTTTTGGTATTCGCTTAGTTCGGTGGATGGCCAAAATGTGTTGTCCGGATCGTTAGTCCATCCAAGGAACCCATTTGATTTTCAATACCTTTGCGAGTATTCTCCTGTAACCAACGACAAATTCTTATAATTACCTAAGATACTGTGAACATTAAATAACGGCTTACTTAAATCAAGTAAACACATTTTGATGTGTGGCTGTAAGGCAAATTATTCATGTTGAGTAGCTATTTACAATCATACACATATTTGCAACTTTCTTAATTAAATTATCCAGTTCACCTTTTTATTGGACAGCAATGTAATTTTATTCATGCACACATTTCACGTTTTGATGCACCAGTGGAAGTACTCGTCCGGTAGAATAATGTCTTGCAAGATCGCATTAATAAAAAAATAGTTTTCAGTTGATGATATATCCATTATATCACTCTTTAAATATTTTGTATATCACACGCGTGGCATGACCGAGTTCCTGTTCCATGCGAACGTGTTTTTCTAAATGAATGCTCTAACTGGCGCTCATGATCTGAAATGAAAATTCAAAAATTAAACGTTACTGAGATGTATTCAGACGGAAATAGTTGAACTGTAACCCCAAGGGCGAGTGGTAACAGAGTTTACTGTTATAACTCGTTTGTCATCGTAGGGGCTTGATCGTATAACTCATCAACATTTCTTTGTTGAACCAAGCTTAGCGGTTGCATGGAAATTACGTTAGTAACAATTCAATTGGCCGAATTTGCAATGTTCCGTAACTGATTGATAAACCACGTAATGCAATCTGACCCTCTATAGCAGAAAATTTTGATAATTAATCATCGCAAGGCACTTGAGATAAAACGCAATACTGAAAGGTTTTGAAACAATTTTTTGTTTGCACCACCAACATGTGGAGAATTGAAGCATTTTTCTAAAATACAATACAATATCTGTGTAAATAGCAAAAATCATGAATGGCATTCATGATTTTTTACAATTCAGGGTTGATTTACGAATAAACGGTTTAATTTTTCAAACTTATTTATATCTGTTAATTTAATGGGAAATTTAATCGTGCCACGATTCAATACCTCATCGAAATGGGGATAGCTTCCTATTCTATCGGGGTTTTTGTTCGTAGGATATAGAGAGGAGACCACCTACAACAGAAAACATAATTTATCGTTATTTTTAATATTAACAATAGTCCTCTTTAGTGCAATAAAATGTGCAACTGTGATGAAAGTGGAAATGCCACCCCTTATGGGAACGTAATTATTTATGTTTAATTTCAAACGAGTAATTTCACTTAGAGCAAACCCCGATCCTTCCTCTTGAAACTCTTCCAGTTTAACTGTCAATTTGTCAACCATGTCCCTTTGTTACCACACCTTGAGATTTGTGCCAAAGTCAATAACGGAATTTCTGGTAGAAAAATGCTTTAATTCTACATTCATATTTTCAGGGTTAATAAATTGGCATACCAGTACAAAAATCACTTTTAACAAAGACCTCTTCAACATGATATTAACCTTCCTAGCAAAGCTATCATATGCCTTTTTAAGGGATCCTAAGTTGACTATAATTCCGAATGAAAACAAGATTTAAGGGAATACTATACTAAACTTGCCGTATTGCATTCACCACCTAGCCTACCACCCGTTATGGGAGAGTTTCCTAATTGATGTTGTAGTTGCCCCAAATAAAATTTTAAAAGAGTCAAATTGATTTCTATTCTAAGGGGATTTTAATTCCTATTATCTAAGTGAACATTGTTGGTAATAGCTTTTCTTTTATCAGAGCAAATATTGGTTCTAAGTTATAATAAAGAGGTCGAACTGGTAATCGTATAAAAAGATAATAATGTAATTAAGAAATAAATGTAACGTAATAATGAATAAAAAGTAAATATGTTCTCCTAAACAACAAATCGTCAAACTGACTGGAGATACAACCATTCACCACAATAGTGCCTTTGACTCTAGTCGATTTGCTTGATTACCTAAAATTCTGCTGTTATTTTCACTGAACATAAATAATAAAAAAAGATTAATGTAATACTAATAAAATGATCGCGGGCGCCAAATTGTTTTTTTATAACATCGGAACAACTAAACCGAGATAGTTAACAATAAAATTTATCGAAATGAAAAAAATAACAATATAAAATTATGTTTATTGACAGAAGATGAGATGATTAAATAAAATATAAGTTAAAAACTAATTGTAAAACCCTTAAAATACTAAAAAATCATTAAACATTGTACCTGTACAATATATATTAAATCTTCCTGAGGATCCCTGGTATTATAAAAAATGTGATGCGAAAATGCATACCAAAATGACGTAATCTTTGTGTAATTGCGCAATAACAATGCTTTTGTTATCTGCCACACCCAAAATGGGAATTTTCCTTCTTAAAATTGAATAATCCAATATTATAAATTAATCTTCATGAAATTTAAAAATTCATTTATTGCATTTCTTGAAATTTTTAATGCAAAAATTGCAATCATAAAATAAAAACGTACTCAACAATAAAATTAATTGTGCAATCCAAAGCAGTAATATTAATGTAAGAGTAAAAAATGCAGTAAAAAAGAGAGTAAAGTCAAGTGCCATATAATTAATGGCACTTTCACATAAATTTAGGGAAAACCCAAAAAAACAACGCTTCCTGCTTCTCTTATAGTTCACTAGGAAGTGCAAAAATGGAGGCTTAAGAAGTTAAATCATGCACTCGTGCGCGAAGAGGATTTGCTCAAGGAATTACGTCACGGTATTGCGTAATAATCAGAAAACAGTTTATGGGAATATAAATCTTTACGAAAGTATGCACTATGAAGATATGCAAATTAAGTTGCCTACCTCATACCTAAAGTGTAAAATAATTAAAATTTTTTCTTATATTAACAACTAAATAAATGAAAGACCTTAAATTTAGGTATATTTTAATACAACACAAATAAGGGTTGTTACAAAGTATCGAAAATGTGTCTAACTATTTCGGGATCATGTTTTAATACATTCTGAGTCAACTCAACTAGGAAGCTGCTGAGTGCAGACAGAGATGGTGTTCAATTCTCTGATTAGAGAGATTGAGTATTTGGGGTTTAATGTGTGGGATACGCCGTCACTCGTATCAATTGTAGACTAGACCTCACAACCCTGTTTGAGTAATTAAAAATGTGATTCATTCAAAGACTGATTAATTTGGTATTATTTACACCTTATATACAGATTTTAACATTACGTAGTTTATTGTTTGGCCCAGTTAATAGGTCATGTTTATTCACTTAAGTGCCTTTTTGTGCTTACTAGTTATAATGTACATAATGTGTGTGTACAATTTTAACCTTGCACACTCTTGTATCAGCATGTTTGTTGCAATAATTAACCTGCTTTATATTCATTCTACTTACTAAACGTTTTACATATTTCTTAAATGTTGTCTTAATTCTAATTATATTTCTCAATTTATTATTAAAAAATTGTTAAAATATCCTGTTTAATTTATGCAAGGTTAAACAGATGGTGAGGATGATATATCTACCGACACGAACCTTATCATTAAAATATTCAACAAAAGTATTTCGGGTTTATTGTAATTTGCTCAGCGAAATCAAACGGAGCACACAACCCAACAAAACAAGTAATCAATTTTAGCATCAATAAACCTCTTATATAGATCAAGTACTCCGTAACGAAGTATGGAGCATTCAAGCAGACAGACGCTACGTTGCATTTTTTCTCATTTCCTGCAAAAGTACTCTCTCCCTCTCACTTCAAAATGCTGAAAGAACAAACATTTACAATAAATAGTGAAAATATTTATGTTGGTTATATCACTTACTTTTGTTTCTAACTAGCAATAAACGTCAAAATGGCTGACGGTAAATACGATATTTTGATATTGGTGTACGTGCGTGCATGCGTGCGTGCGTGCGTGCATGCGTGCGTCTTGCGTGCTTGTGTGGGTGCATGCGGGCGTAATACATAATTCTTTTACGGATTTAGATTTACTTAAAATTCATTTCTTAACCTAAATTACAATTATGAGAACTGTTCGGTCACTACGTAGCCTACTCCAGACATGGCGCGAATTCGGAGGAACCCTATTTAAGCTTCTGTTGAATCATCTTTTAATATGTTAAATATGACATCAGACAGCGATCTGCCAATTATTCTATTGTCGACAGCACGCCAAAGTGAACGTCTCGTGTGATTTTGTGGCAAATGGAAAAAATTGAGTTGAGAGCAGTGATGAAGTACTTTCATTTGAAGGGCTTAAAACCGAAATTAAGGCAGAACTGGATTCAAAACTAGTGGAATGTGCTCCTTCGCTTTAAAAATTGGGTTGCTGAATTTAGACGTAGTCGTATCAGCACAAATCTTGAAATCCCTTAGTCTACCGTATCGAATTGGATGCCCGTCGAGTAAAAGTGCAAGGGATAGTAGACAGCGGGTATCTCAATTCAAAACTATTCGGTACGTTGGGTGCCGCGGTATGCTGACATAAGTGCAAAACTGAATCGTTTAAGTGTTTATCCCGTCCTTTTGGCACCTTTTTACACACAAAAGTACTACTTTTTAATCGCCGATGGGACCTGGGTCTACCACTATACTCCAAAAGCCACGAACAATAGACGCCCAAAGGTTCTTCGTAACCAAAGAATGCAAAAACGGTTTTGTCAGCAGCAAAGGTTATGGCAAATATTTTTTGGGGTACTCATGAAATTATCTTGATCGACTACTAAGAAATGAAAAGAACAATAAATGGCGAATATTACGCCAACTTTTTACAAACAAAATGAAAGGAAACGGACTTATTTGGCAAAGAAAAAAAGTCTTTCCATCAGGATAGTACACCTGTCCACAAGTCTGCGGTGGCAGTGGCCAAAATTCATGAATTGGGATTTGAACTATTGCCTCTTTCGTCCTATTCGCAAAATAATCATCTGTTTCCAAACCAAAAAAATTACCAAATACTAGTTATTGTGAAAAAAAACCATGGGGACTTATATATGTAGTCAATGAACTAAAAGTTAAATATCCAATACAACTCAAAATTGTTTCAAGTATGTTTTCAACAGATATTGAGGATTAGTGAATATCTTGGGCCTATTAATTAACCAAAATGTAACTAGGTACATTTTAGTTTCTGAAAGAATTCTCGTGACGTTAATATATTTAGCATCAGTAAAGCAAGCTTTCTTGGTACGTTGTGTTAAATCAATAAAACTGGTTGTTTATTAAATTGTAACTACTAGATATGCAATACCCAATGTTGTGTGGTATGTTCGTTTAACAAGGTCAAACCTGGATTTGGAAATTGCCCCAAAGTTGTTTGGTCATTTACTTTGTGATGGACACAAGGTGAAGTAGGGTCTACCTAAAATGCGTTTAAGTTTATTTATTTTTGCAACAATCAAAGTCCAGTGCACTTCCCTAGCCATGCAGTTATTGTTAATGTATAAAATAGGTAATTGTACTTTTCGAGGTAGGAACTAAACTGAGTTTAGACGAATTAACATCGTCGGCAATTTATTTGATATATGAAAAGGAATTAGAGTTTCGTCAGTGCACTTTCCTCAACGGCAAACGAGAATACCACGTGACGACCCTGCCAAACAAAGTAGAACAGTTCCTTAAAGTACGAGATGGGAAATTCAGAAAGAAAACGCGTTGATTTAACCTGGAAAGAAACTAATACGGTTGTTGTAAATTCAGTTTCGGTGGAAAGTAAGAAAATTTTTATATTTTTATGTGTGTTACTAAATTTGAAAGTTGTGAAAAGCATTGCTTTAAAGGCTCATGAGAAGGCAATAAAAAAGCGCCACCTACAGTTATACCGTTCATGTTTGGTCGTTCGTTACATATTTGAAAACCAACATCAAACAGACCAGCAGCCATGTAATTATCCTAATATTAATGTAAAGATTCTACAATCCGTTAGGTGCCATGAAGAGGAAAGAATCAGCATCTACATCCAACTCCGTGATTCTAGGTCACACATAAAGACGCATCTCATCAAACGCGTATAAACAATTAGTAATTTAATTTTAGATAAGCATAGGTAGAATTAGGGAAGAGTAGGTACTTATTAATTTTGTTAAGCAGATGAGTAACTTAGGCGAGTTAACTGATTTGTATGAGGAATTAGAAGTTTTTGCAAGAAATATTAATAAAGGCAACAGTAGTAGGACAGATAAACACTATACACTTATACAGGGCTTTTCACGATGAGCGTTCATTGGACGTTTCTGGCAAACCAGACAACGGATCAACCTGAAAATTTGACAGTATGCATAAATTAATATGATCTACACGCCTAAAATATTTTAGATGATGCAGCGTTCCCGCTTCTACTATAAAGTAGCGACTACCTTGATGTTTCAAGTAGAACACGCTGTATATAATATCATATTATGATTTCCTATTACTTTGTCAAGAACTTCAGGTACTATTTCCCTATACCTATCTATTACCGTTTAAGAGATATAAATTAATTTCGATTTTTTTTTTACAAAACCTGTACTTTTATAAACGATGATAATCTTGAACTCTCTGGTACTAAGACGATCAAATTCGAAATGGAGTGGAGAGATACCATGAGGATCTTCACTTCGAGTCATATTTTTATTTGACTCATACAGGGTCTTTAAAAAATGCAGATACTTTGTTCACATGAAAATAGGAGTGGAAGTCATTTTTTTCAAATGGAACACCCTGTATATTGACACATTTTTGAGCTCTACATCCAATTTTAGATTGACTTTAATCAGATAATGCTATTTCGATTTCGAACCGTTTTCGAGATAAACTGTTTCAAACAGAAACTGACGTGGTTTCATTGTATTCATCACTTATTTTTGAAATTTAACAGATTCCGTTCGATGTTTCTTCATCAGTCACAGATAATACAATGAATAAATAATTATTAAAATACCATCAAATGAAACTTCTCTTCAAAGAATAGTTTTATTAACGCTGACACACGAACTGAAAATAATTTCGTGAATTAGTAAGTTAATTCGATTATCAGTGTATTTCAGAATATGTTCGAACACATCTCCACCTCTACTTAAACAAACATGTAATCTCCTCAAAAGATTTTCATGCGTAGCGCTTTTGATTAAGTCTGGAGTTAAACTATTGAAAGCAGTTCTAACTCTCGATTTCATATCTTACATTGTTGTTACTGGGTTGGAGTAAACCATATTTTTAATGAAACCCCACACAAAATAATCTAGTGGATTGCCATCTGGTGTTCTAGGAGGCCAAAGAAAAGGTCCATTATTACCAATCCATCTGTCTTCGAAGATTTCAGTTAAAGCTTCGCCTACTGAACGAGAAGGGTGGAGCACCATCCATTTGGTACCATACACGTTCTCTTCCTGACCTATTATTTAAAATCATTTGAATTCTATTCCACAGTAAACCTTCATATTTTGTTGCATTCAAATTATCATCATAAAACTCGATATAAAAAATTGACTCATTCTTTATGGCACAAAATACATTAAATTGCCATCTTTCTTGAAAACCCCTTTGGCGAACGACATGAGGATTTTCTGGCGTCCAATAATGTCTGTTGAAAATTCCATTTTTTGTAAACTTGGCCTCATCTGTCCATAGGATATTGTCAAGGAAATGTTCATCCTCTTGAGTCTTGATAAGTAACCATTCACAGAATTCCACTCTACGAGGCAAATCAGTCTCTTTCAGATGTTGGACACAGTAGAATTTATAGGGTGTTACACGTCCAAACCGCACTAGGCGTCGTGTATGCTTACTAATGTAAGCGGGTTGCCAAGCCAGCTAACAGGGAGATGGGCGTGGTCGAAATAATAAGTAAAATGAATGATTAATATGCTCAAACACCTTACACCTACATTCAAACAGCTCAGTCCGGGAAAACATGTCTCTAGGCGCCACCACAATCGAAACTTTGCTAATATAATTGTCTTAAGCTGGATGTTAATTAACCCTACTTGATTGTGGAAAGTAGGATTGTGCTTACTCAGTAAACTCTTACACGAGGGTTCTAAAACAAACACTCGTCCAAAACAATTCAACTCAAACTCCAATAAATTTAGTACTACCCAGGTTATTAAAAGCTTTTTGAATACACCTCGTATACCAAAACTTCCAAAATAAAATTGATCACTCAAATTCATTCACGTAACCAACAGTTATATTTTCTACTTATTAATGAATAAACTATTCTTCATTCAATGATCGGTAATTAATTTTTAAAATTCCTAACATGAACGATATCTTTTAAATTTAATTTACTTTTTATAACACTTCTGAATCGTATTGACATTCGTAAATATTTAAGGTTTCAAAACTCTAACTTTTTATTATACTTAATGAAATTTTAATTAACAGCTAATCCGTCACTAGTGCATTGCGCTAATGAAACTAACATGAAAATTTTGCAATCAACCTGGCAAATATGACTTTTCAGGTTGTTCATTAATCTTAAAATCCAAAATATGCAAAATCTACACTTTAACTTGTCAAAAACTACTAGGTCACCAATTAAGTAATCGTCACAAATATATCTCATACCTGGCTGAATAAACAACAAAATAAAAAGATAACGATAAATATATATTGTCCTGCATAAAATAATAAACAAATGACAAAGAAACAAACACAAATATATTTACATATACCACTACAGCGTGGTTGAAAATCAAAACCACACGTCACTACCAATATCTGCAAAATTCTTAATACTAAAACAACCAATCAAAACCACATAACTCGAGAACGATTATCTTTTCGCTTCTAAACTAATTAATATTTACTCAACATTACGCAAATGAACTAAACAAGGAGATAATCGTGCTTTACTAAATTTTCAAAGTACTTAAATATATTCCTTACTTAAAATTGTCCATTTATCCTACGCTTTTCTTTCTTCTTTCTTCCCGTAAATCAATTCTTTGTGGTCCATTTGTAATCCTTAAATTGAACGAAGGCACATAACCAGTGCTTCACAATTTCACAAACACTTATTCCTTTCTGTAATCACATGTAGTCCAATAACACGTAATGGTCTGTATACGTTTGGTTGCCTCTTAAAATTCCTAGCAACCTTTAGGAAAGTTTAGTCCTTCCTTACACAAATAAACTTTTAATGTCACATAAAATTAACTTAACATTGGCTTAATTTATTACGGAAATTTCGTTTACTTAAAGGTGGTCCCATACATAATTTTAACTAAATATCGGTACAAGAACACGCGCTGCACTTAACACTCTGACGTAATAACTGTTATCTTTTATAAATCGGCTTATGCACTTTTTACTTTCTTGAAAATAAACAAACTAATTTTATCTTCAACCTCAATTTAATTAATAGTTTTATTTATGAATGTCTTATACGATTCATCCCCTTTCGGGTTACGCAGTTGTTTAAACAATGACTGCCTTCAATATTATTCACAAATATAACTCCAACTTAACCCATTCTAAGTTACACTACACCTCGCGCGCGTCTCCCCAACATTCACCACAAGCAACAGCCAAAAACTAAAAAGCTCCCGTCAATCCCTGACTTTCCTATTTATACCTTCAGTCATCCATCTTTAAACATATCTTCCTTCCGCGCTATATTCTCCAATAGTATTCACTCAAAATTTCATAGTTCCAACTGTTACTACCATCTGTACAACCACGCTCATAACTACAATACATCGCCATATTTGTTCTTACTTACAAATTTTACAATTACTTCATGAAGAAACCATTTTTCGTCATTACATTCATTCAGTAGCCACTCTGGACCATTACGCAACTTTCAACATTTATCTCCAACCTGCGCTCGATCTCCTTCCGCTACATTTGCAAAAATAAGTACCGTCTAAGGTCTCAAATCCCATATACATACATGTATTCTTAAAACTTATTGCACAACATAACGAAAACCTTCTGAAATTAACACTTAAACATACCAAATCTTTCTCTACATATTTTCTAAAACATTCTACACTTATACTTCACATCTTCTGACCAAAATTACTCCTCTATCCAATTCTTACGGTAGCAAAATAGTAGCAAAACATTATCGTCCCATCGACAAATTTCTCTTCACATTTACATTCATCAGAATCTAATTATTCCAACACTAAAGTCTCTATAATATTCGAATACACGTATCTGCATACAGAATTATACTTCTCCTACATTTCCAGTGGCGTATCATACACCCACATACATTATGCATACACACACAAAAATTTTTTTTTTCGTTCAAACTCAATACACTCGCACTCAAAACACGTCATACACGTCATTATAACATCCTACAAACAGGGTGCGTCAACGCAACCTGACAAGGGATGCCATTTGTGCTTATTAAGAATGCGATAAATTGTTACCTAGGGTATACCTATCTCCCTTTCAGCCTTGTGTAGAGAAGCATTTGGAAATGCACTAAAAAATCCCAAAACTGCTATGCCATTGTCATCATCATCCACTTCAGGCTTTCTAGGAATGATTTTTGGACGAAAGGTGCCATTCAACCTACAGTTTTGTAGTAGTCGACTTATCACATTATTATTCGGCTTCGCAAGTTGTGGATAGCTTTCATGAAATAATCGGCATGTTCTACTTGCAATTCTATTGCAATCACCATGAATAATTAGTAAATTCAAGAAATCTTCATTACTGTGACCTAATCTTGACATTTTTCTATTATAATTAGTATCACAATCAGTCAAAACCACCAACGAAAGTTTGACGTTTCAAAATTGGATCATTTATTTTTCCAAAGTACACTACTAAAAAATATTAATTTCCAATGTTGTATGGTATTACGTAGTATAAAATAGATATTAAATCTCAAAAATAAGTGATGACTACAAGGAAACCACGTCAGTTTCTGTTTGAAACCGTTTATCTCGAAAGCGGTTCGAAATGGAAATAGCATTATCTGATTAAAGTCAATCTAAAATTGGATGTAGAGCTCAAAAATGTGTAAATATACAGGGTGTTCCATTTGAAAAAATTGACTTCCACTCCTTTTTTCATGTGAACAAAGTATCTGCATTTTTTAAAGACCCTGTATGAGTCAAATAAAAATATGACTCGAACTGAAGATCCTCATGGTATCACTCCACTCCATTTCGAATTTGATCGTCTCAGTACCAGAAAGTTCAAGATTATCAGCGTTTATAATAGTACATGTTTTGTAAAAAAAAATCGAAATTAATTTATATCTCTTAAACGGTAATAGATAGGTATAGGGAAATAGTACCTGAAGTTGTTGACAAAGTAATAGGAAATCATGATATACTGTCAAAATTTCAGGTTGATCCGTTGCCTGGTTTGCCAAAAACGTCTAATTAACGCTCATCGTGAAAAGCCCTGTATAAGTAGAAAGCTAGATATTTTAGGTGTAATTAGGCAAAAATCATATCAAGCGGTAGAGAAATTTAATAAAAGCGAACAAAGTCCTGATGTACTTTTAACCGCAAAACACAGTATAAGCGAGATTAAAAAACTTTTAGAAATAGCAGATAATGCATCGCAACATAGGTTACAAAAGGCCAAGATTGCCTAGGAAACTTAGACTTAGCTAAAAATAGGAATATTTCTGGTACGTTAGAAACCATGACGGCAGAATTCGACCTAGGGGTTGCTGTGACATTGTTACTATCTATGGATACAAAGGAAATCTGTACGCTACAATTAATTGATTCTACGAGGTTATATAGTAGTACGCTTAACGAAAACGGAAATAAATTGTTGGCAAAATTACATTGTTAAAACTCGGTTATCGCAATCGGCAAAAATGTGCTTTGACAAATCATGCGATACAATGGAATTAATAATTGGCGATATGTCAAAACATCTATTAAGTAAAAAATCAGCTACTGTGCTCTCTTCCGAGTTACATTGGATCCACCAGGAATTTGGTAAGTCTGTAGGAGAGCTTATGTTAAAGTTAACAGTTGCGCATGGTAACGAATGCGTTAGGGTTCCATCTCAGGCTAACGAAAAATTAGCAATAAACGCGTTTCCAACGGACTAAGAGATTCAAACTTAAAAGCTATAATTAAAGCCGTGTATTACTGTACCTTAAAAGACAATATAGTGGGGCAAAAAATGAATAATAGAGAGATAGGGACAACATATTCAAGAATGTTTCAAATTCGCGGAAAACAAAGTCAAAATAATAGGTTAAACTACAGAGATCGTCAACAAAACGGAAAATTTTCCCCAATAGGTTATTACAACCTGTGCAACCATTTTAGAGATCGTGGTTCAAATCGGAAATTTATAGATAGTTCTTTCCACAGATCTACTATAACACATCACAGCAAAGTTTTTTTGCAAAGGAGCGAGTGACGATGGAAATAATTCACGTACGAAAGAGTTTAGGCGTATTATAAATGGATTAAATTGTTTAAGTTACACTTAGTAATTCTAGACTACGAAAAGTTTGAGTTTTCTTTTCAACTAGGGAACAGAAGAATAAGTATACCACTAACGTCAAATGTTGAGCTTTACACTATAGTACCGGCGCGTTGCGAAATAATGAACTATTTTGGCTGCAATTGCGAAGAAGAGTGTGTTATACAATCAGAGAAAATTTGTTGGCAGTATAGTGGTTACACCCAGTGATAAGTTTATTCTAGTTAGAATTTTAAATATTAATGATATGAATTTATGATTAAGAGTTATAAGTCAAAAATAGAAAAATTTTCAAATTAAACTTCATGTAAATTTCGTGACGAACGGATCAGTTAAAATGGTAGAGAAATTACTATAATTAATTAATTAAATGACCAAGAAAAGATATATATTAAAAAAATATGTGCTAAATTCGCTGATATTCTATATTGAAAATGACCTATTAACCATGACAAACATTTGCAAGTAAAGCGTTACATTGAAACCTAGCTTATATAAAACCATATCGCATTTCATATACACAAAAACCAGAAATTAATGGGCAAATGATTATAGAACCGACTAATTCGAAATGGTCCGCACCAATTTTAATTGTTCCGACAAAAGGTGACAATGACGGAAATAAAAAATGGCGAATTCCTTGATAATTAGAAACCCGTATCGAAGACGATAAATCTCCATTACCCTGCATTAACAAAATTTTAGGTGCATTATCAGGAGCAGTTTACTTTCAAGTTTAGGTTTATACCAAGGTTATTGTCAACGAGAATTAGACCGCTCCTCTAGACAATGCACGGCTTTCACAACATTTAATCAAAGTTTTATACAGATCACGAAAAGTCAACTTAAAATTGAATCCAAGCAAATGCGAATTTTTGAAAAAGATGTCTTGTATTTAGGGCATGCCATTTCTGCTGAAGGAATCTCACCAGATCCAGGAAAAATTAACGTTCCGCTGAACTATCCTGTTCCAAAAAATTGGGCAGAAGGGAAACGTCTCGTAGCACTTGCAAAGTAGGAAGGTCGTTAAAAATTCTCTGGAAATAGATTCCACTTTAAATCACTAAAAAAGAAGTTACTTTTGACTTGACGCAACAATGCTAACCAGTTTTCAGAAAACTAAGAAAATAAACTCACCAATCTTGGATTACCCAGATTTTCCGTTAGAAAATAAATTTATCCTTAAGATTGCGCATCAAACGTTGCGGTAGGAGCAGTATTATGTAACTCTAATGATAAACCATGGCATACGCCAGCAAATATTTAAACAATGCCAAAAAACTATTGTACGATTGAATAAGAGTTTTTAGCTGTAGTTTGGGCAGTGAAAAAATTCCGACCATATTTATTTAATAAAATTTTCTATTTTTACTGACCACAAACCTCTTTTATATTTATTTGGTACGAATAATCCATCTAACCGACTTACAAAATTTAGACTTGTACTCGATGAGTATGATTTCACAGTTTATTACGTTAAAGCGAAAGAAAACGACTTAGCTTTATCGCACATTCAAGTAGATTTAAATGAATTAAAATCGATGTCACAACCTTATAACAAATAATTTGTTATTACTAGAGCTCATAGTAAAAATAAAAATGAAAGCAGTCTTAGTTACCATGTTCACGATATCAGCCCTGATCACCCTCGTATTGTCAAACCACCAAAACAAAGTATAGAATTATTTGTTGGTAACGGATATGAAACTTTAAAACTACGTAAGAATTCTGACAGGAAATGTTATAAAGTAAATCTCGTTTACGATAAAAAGGCCAAAATTATATATGTTAATCACGAACACCGATCAACGCTATCGTCCTTAGGGAATCGTTATTAGACTACGAAAAAAAGCAGAACCCTAGAAATGTATGTATTAGAAAATGCAAGTTCAAAAGGTGTTGTAACAAAGTTAAACGGTGCATCAATTTTAAAAATAGTTACGGAAACAGTACTTAAAGTGTGTGTAATAAACGACGTCAAAGAATATGGAATAACGAAAACATCAGTTAATTCTCAATGCTTGACATGCCGGAGTCAACAGAATGGTAAATAATATAAAACGTTATTATTTTTGGATAGGGTTACGGGAAGACGTCGAAAACTTTATTAAAAGTGTCAACTTTGTCAAAAATGTAGCATTCTAACATTAAAAAACAGCAAGTGTGTATAAGCTCAACAGCCAAGCGTCAATTCAAAAAATTTATTTCGATTTAGTTGTACCTCTACAATCCCACCAGTCTGCAAATAAATATATTTTTAATTTGCCATGCGAATTAACAGTTACGGTAGCTAAAAGCTTCGTTAATAACTTTAACAGATAAATTAAATTCGACACCATATCATCATGAATCGTTAGGATCAATAGAAATGTTCATAAACATCTCGGGTTCTTTCTAAGAATTCATTGCCAAGAACATCCCTAAACGTGCTGTTCGTGGTTACTTTATTGGTGTTTTTTATATAACAACAGCGTTCATACGGAAACTCACTACACTCCACACGAATTTGTATTTGGTACGACGTGTAACTTGCCATCAAGTTTGTGTAAAGTAAATGTACCGATATAAAATTTTGATAACTATCGGATTGAATTAAAGAATCGTACACAAACAGCATGGGATGATGCTGAAAATAACCTCCTATATTCAAAAGTAAGCAGAAAAACTAATTTTGACAAAAATTGTAAAATTTTAATGTTGGCGACGAAGTGATAGTGAAAAACGACGCGCGTGTGAACAAATGCGTCGTCCAATTTAAAGGACTTTTTTGAGTTATTGAAAACAAAAACACAAATGTTATCATAAAGATAGGTAATAAGTTAATGGAAATACATAAAAACAGGATCAAATTATTTGTTAGTACCAAGTAACTTTTATTAGTGAAAAAACACATTCCTTTATATAACTGTTTTTTTCCTCAGGGTAGGTAAGTGTAATGGACACGAGGTCAATTAGGGTTATTGGTTTACCTACTTAAATTTTATGTTGTATATTATGTTCAGCGATTAATGCAACAATGAAGGTCCAATGCACTTCCCTAGCCTTAAAGTAATATCGTTAATGTGTAAAATAGGTAACTATAATTTTTACAGGTATAATTTAAATTGAGCTTGGACCACTTAACATCGTGTGCAATTTATTTGAAATACTAAAATGAATTAGAGTTTTTGATAGTGCCCTGTCGTTAACAGGGAACGAG